>JAJJWW010013218.1:0-234031 GCA_023531295.1 Papaver armeniacum
TTCTAACACCTCAATACCCGCTCTCACAATGAATGCCTTGTATCCATTGTAGTTAGGAAAACATTGTGTTGAGTGTGTTTCAGCTCATGCTTTAATCTTAATTGCTAATTCTCTTGACTAGTTTTGCTTAAGTAGACAACTAGTGCTCTAGGTTAGTACCTTAGCTGATAATTGAGCTTTCATTTGGTGAAACTCCTTAGATAGGTGATAAATTTGACACCTTATCCTTGTCCTGTCACAGAACAAAACATTCAAACTAGTTGAATCCCATAACATGAAATAGGTGGATTTGATAATCCTAGTGCCTCGTAACCTCAACATTTGTAGTTCATCTTACTTTTAGCTTTGAAAAGTTCAACTCGGTCGTGATCGACACCAAATTCAATCCATAATTGTGTTACAAAACCTTAGAAATCGTTAAGAGCCATTAGATCACATAACACACCCAGTTCTCGTGGAATGACCTGTGCTTGCCACTTCCTCCAAAGGCACTGTGCACTTGCAGATTAAGACGTAGGAAATACATTTATACAGACCTACCAATCTACTACTAGGTGGTTTGGTAAATAGAATCGGTAGTCGAGAACTTAGTATCCGGTGATACAAGGGATTTAGGGGTTTAGCACTGATCTATTTGCTTTACCTACGGTTGGTGATAATTTGTGACTAATAACATGTGGATGAAAAACATAACTTGAATCATTGTTTTGCAACGAAGAAGGATTCCTTGATCTTGTCTTTCTTATTAATTTCAACTTTATATTTGAATTGCTTTGTTTATTTTCTTTGCTTTATAACCCCCCTTTTTGTGACAATTTTACAACTAAGAATCTCTTGCTCCTCGTGGGAACGAACTTGACTACACTATATTACTTGTTAATTAGGTGGAAAAATATTAATTAATTTGTTGTGGTTACGACACGCATCAAATTTTGTCAAAATTTGATGCGTGTCGTAACCACAACAAATTAATTAATATTTTTCCACCTAATTAACAAGTAATATAGTGTAGTCAGTTAAGATTCCCACGAGGAGCAAGAGATTATTAGTTGTAAAAATTGTCACAAAAAGAAGGTTATAAAGCAAAGAAAATAAACAAAGCAATTCAAATATAAAGTTGAAATCAATAAGAAAGACAAGATCAAGGAATCCTTCTTCGTTGCAAAACAATGATTCAAGTTATATTTTTCATCCACATGTTATTAGTCACAAATTATCACCAACCGTAGGTAAAGCAGCTAGATCGATGCTAAACCCCTAAATCCCTTGTATCATCGGATACGGAAGTTCTCGACTCACTGGATTCTATTTACCAAACCACCTAGTAGTAGATCACTCAAGATGTGATTTAAATAAACGCATTAAGATTTATGAACTTTTTAGGTTGATATTAGTAGTTAGACTCTTAGATCAAGGTCTACTTGCTAACGTTGTTTTCACACACAATTGCTCCACGGAATCCCTCCGCAAGGTCTCGTGTTTGCTACTTATGTAAAGAGTCAAGAAACGATTACTTATCTCCTAACTTTCACTAGCTTTAGATCAAATTAACAAATCAATTTAGCGTGCACTCTAAACAATCTATCAATCAACCATGAATGTATAAACATTCCTATTAGTAAAAACAAACGATAATCATGTGAAAAACTTCAAAATAGAATTGAAAACAAAACTCAAATCATATATTAAGAACTAGGAATTCATCCTCAATCAATAAGAAAATTAGCTACTCATGTTAAGGAGTTCACACAAAGAATAAAGAAAAGAGAAGTGTTGTGTGTGTAAGGTGTGTAGAGAGATGTAGAGAACTTCTCTATTTATAGGCTTCAATGTTCTCCAAATCTTCCAAGGAATAAAATCCTCATTCCATAATAATTCAATTTCCAAATTCAAGTCTTTCTCAAATCTTCCATCTTCTCTTTCCAAATTTGAACCAAATTCTCCATCCAATTCCAAGTCCAAGTCTTCACACCCATGAGTCTAGAATACTCTTCACAAAATTCTGCACATATTGAATCGCCGGAGAAATCTTAGGATCACCGAAATCCCGGTCGAGAAAAGTCGCCACGGTCACCGGAAATTTCTTTTCCGTCGACGGAATATTCCGTTACGATATCGTCAAATATAACTCATCAACCGACGGTCCGCGTTAGTCAACCGGGTCAAGGAGTAGAGTCACCACCGACTCAAAGATCTTACTCGGCTAAACCGGTCTTACTCGGTGAGTTGGATCGGCTCATTGGACTCGTCTGGATCGATCATCGCCGATACCGAGTCGACTCGTCGGAACATAAAATCGGCCGAGCTTCGGCTGTTTATAGGACTTGCTCAGGCCAAATTTAGGACGTTCTCTTCTTCATATCCCTATACAATTCCTAAACATACATCTATTCATTCACTCACAACCCATTCTCAAGAGCAGCAACTTAATCTTCCCTGTAATATAAAAAGCACTACCACCTTAAATTTTGGCTTCAACAGCAGCAAAACCTGTGCATCCATCTTCTTCTTAGTCTTGATTTCTTCTCAATTACAGCTCCAGCAGCTACCTGCTTCTTACCCCTATGGCTTATCGCTCCGAATCCGAGACACACCCATTCATCCCCGCATTTCTGATGAACTCGAGAGAACCCATTCTCTATTAACCCTCTCAAACGATTGCAGAAAGAGATATCCCAAAGACAATCTCACAAACCCATTTTCAATCTATGACAGCTCCATCGTTTTCTTCCTTCTGCAACTCTAATTCTTCCACGGCTGAACCCATTCTTCCCATGTCTGTTCTTTGTGTATTACAGCATCGATTCCATCTCTTTAATGAACAAAGCTTCAATTCATTGTATACTCGAACCCACAACAGTGACGAATCGAAACCCTGTGTTAGCTTCTTCTTCTCTCGATCTTGAACTCATCAGCAAACCCATTTCCAAAACCTTATCAATTCCTTCAATCGACCACCAGTCATTCCAATTTCACAGTAGCTTCCAGCATCGTTCTTGGTTCAATTCATTCACAAGGAAAACCCTAACTTCAATTTCTTCCATTAACCATCTCAAATATCTCAAATTTTATCTTAAGAACAGTATCTTCATGTCTCACAGACCGAACCCATCTTTAATTCTTCTCTGCCTCAAGTACTCCTTCGATTTCTTTATAATTTTCTCGATCTGGATCTTCACAATAATAGCAGAGCTGCTGCTTTTCTTTTCTTCTCAATTTTAGAGTAAATGGTTAAGAGAAGATAGCCTTCTCGATTTAGGGTTGTGTGGTTTGGGTTGTTCAGTGTCAGGTCACCTTGATAAGGGCTACACAGCTAGCAGCCCCCTAACCATTGCTGGTTGTCTTTTAATACTCCTCCCAAAAGAGTTGCCCCTTAACCTTGACTGGGCTCCAGATAGTGTTCGCCCATGAAATGACAATTTTGCCCTTTTGCTCAAATTGGGTGATTTCTTCTTCTTTTCGTTCGTGCGACTCCATAGTAGCTATAAAACTCAAAACAAACGTAAAATACATAATTTACAAGAAAAATAGCAAAGAAAGCATAAACAATAGATAGTAAATAGGATGTATTCTACACCCTATCAAATACCCCCACACTTAGACTTTGCTAGTCCTCGAGCAAATCAAACTAAAACTTACAACTTCAAAGTGTCCCAAGCATCCAAAGACATAGAGTTTCTGCATGCTAGTAATAAGAAGTTAGAAATACTAAAGAACATATTCTCATTCTTAAATGTTGAGTGAGAAATAACCACACTATAATGAGAGAACGTGTGTTTGAGAAGCGATCAATAAGCATTTCGCCTCGACTTCTGCCTCACCAAAAAGGATTTTATGATAATTGCACTCAAAAAGACGTACTTTTATGGTTCTCACATGTGTGCAGGTAGGAATAAAGAGAAATATCCTGCAACACGTTGAATGGTGGGAAGGACAACTTCCGAAATATTTTTTAAAAACCCACATCTTTTAACATTTTGAAAAACCATTTTTCTGACGATCTCTAAGAAAGGAAATCAACCATTATTATCGAGGATGAGATTACTTACTCACCTTCACATCCGATCGCCAATTATGATAACACCACTCTCACGGCATCCAATAGAAACGTCTTCCGCTCCTCATCTTTATCTTCTTGGTGTTCGTCTTCGGCTTCAACTATTTATGATAAACTCTTGAATTTCATAAATCCTTAACAATTTGTAACCTTTTTACCTTAAATCCTTGTTGCTTGAAACTTCCTTATAGATTTTCCTTTCCCACGGCTTATTAAATAAAAATAAAAACAATGATAAATTTTTCTCGTCTCATTTTTTTTTTTTTTTTTTTTTTTTTTTTTTTTTTTAATTTTTTTTTTTTTTTTTTTATTTTTTTTTTTTTTTTTTAATGAAGACAAGAGAAATAAAATACAAAACAAAGTGAAAAACAAACCGTGGCCGTGGGAGAAGTATTTTACCGCTTGATTCTTCACAACTTGTATCGTCTCGAAATCATAAACTTCATCAATTCTCACCTTTTGATTCTCTTTGCTCTAGTAAATAAGTCTTCATACTTGGATAAAGAATTACCTCATTGTATTGTAAATCCTTAACATATATGTAAAAATTTGCTCTTTGTATGTTGCTTTACTTGAATTTGAAATTTGCTCTTTTCTCGTTTTGTTGCTTGTAATCCTTGAACTTTTCCAACTTTCCTTGTAGATTTTGATGTCGCTCCTTGTTGATGATGATGGTGTTTCTATGGACCCGTTGTTGTGGAGAGAATGGTGCTAACTGCGAATCGAATTACAAGAAGGAAGCTTTTCATCTATAGACGTCACCCTCATGATTGACAAAATTAGCACTCAAGAGATCAAAGAGTAGTGCTTCTATTGGTGGGAGGTTGGGTAGCTCACCATTCTACCCGGAATTAACGTACGGTGACACACACTCAAAAGAAAGCTATTTAGTTGGATGGAAAAAATTTCTGGCCAGTGCCTCACGGGTAGTCTCCACTAATGATTGATCAGCAACTCTAATAATGCATTTCTCCCTGCACCAAATTTGCATCACCGGCATGATTAAATCCATTATTTAACACTCTAACAAGCATGAAATCCGAATGTAGTTCCCTAACACTTCCAAGTTCAGTTATGTCGGTCTGAATTCTCTATGTAAAAATACCTAGAAATAAGCTAGTGACTCTAAAATCTCTAAAAGTTGAAGGTTTTATGTAAAACTTTTTTTTTTTTTTTAAAAAAAAATAAATAAAAATACATGCTTAACCAGTCTTAAGACACTTATCAGCTCCCTAATGGAGGGTGCCGCCCTTATCTTCCCCCTGGTTGCCCCTTCAAGGAGACGTACTTCTGCCATACAAGGCTAGCTCCTCCCATCCGGTCTTAACAACCACCAGTTGTTTTCGCAGCCTCTTATCCCTTTTGCCTATAGGGCTTATGGTTACGAGATCGCACCCTAAGTGGAGTTTTCTTCGGCCGAAAGATAAGCCAAGACTTGCCAAGAATGGCCGAGACACTTCAAATGCCCCAGGCACTCTTGGCTCAACCGTGTACCTCGGCGCCTTGGTCAAATGCTGACTCCTTAGAAGAGACCCTCGGTCGTCCAATCTAAGTCAAGCTTAGATTGAAAATCCAAGGTACCTCCCGTGGATGGGATTTATTGACCCCAATTCTCCATTACTCAAGTTCCAGGGGCGGTGTAACCTTTTCCCTGAGCCATGCAATAGGTACCCCCTTCTATGACGTACTTTAGGTCTTACATTTGCCTCTTGCGAAATTTTGATTTCGCGAACTAGGGTGTACGCCATAGTTGGTTCGCCTCTATCTGAGTAATTTGTTGATTCTTCTGCATATAAATTCTTTTGTAATTTCGCAATCTCATCTTTATCTTTCATAAAATATATTCTCTTCTTCTGCATATCAACTTCCTTTCGCAATCTCATCTCTGCTATTCATAAGAAAGATTTTCATAATCAATTTTTTTTTTTTTTTTAAGATCAAACCAATCATACATTTTTCTTTCACCTCCCAATTTATACTTCGGCAGTCAACAAGTACATTCATTCTTTAAGTCTCTTATTTATGCTACTTTATGCCTCTGCATTTTTGAATTTTCCTGTCATTTTCTTGTCTGTTGTGAAGCCTTCGCCACTTCTTATCTTGATTATATATTGGTTTCGCAGCATTTCTTCTTCTCTTTGTTCTATTACATCTACCACAATCTTTCACCTTTTTGTTTTTCTTTGATGTTGTGTTTCCAATTCTTCTTCTTCGCAGCTCTTTCTTCGCAAGATTCTATATCAATTTCATAACACTTCTTTCCTTCGACCCAATCTCCTTTTATGATGCCAACACCAGTGGAATGAGGGAACTTGATACATTGATGGAAAGTCGGTGCCACACCTAAAATCTCATGTAACCAAGGTCGTCCAATCAGTGCGTTGTATGGTGATTCCACATCAACTACACAGAATAAAATTTCAGAGGATAATCCTTTCAAGTGGAATTCGCATATGAACTTCTCCTTTTGGCTTATTTGCAATGCACGTTAAAACCATAGATTTTGTACGTTGAAGGTATTAGATCTTCATCTTTCCCTCCCATAGTTTTATAAGTATGGTAAAAAAGAATATTCACGGAACTTCCAGTATCGATCAAAATTTTGTTGATTGCCCATGAATTCTCGGCTTCATCATCTTCATCCTCGCTAGGTTTTGGGTTAATCTCCAATCTTACCACTAATGGGTTGTCGTGCATTTCTCCACCCTCGGTACTTCTTCTCGCGGTAAAAGAGATAGTCCGCTTTTGCCATTCTTCCGATGGCGATGTCTTCGCAATGTTCATTATTTCTCTATCATCGGCATCTCTTGCGAAAACCCTGCTGAGAGTGTTATCATGAAAATCTTCAATCGTCTTGTATGAGTGTACGATAGAATTACAAAACAGATTCTTTGCCTTTGCGCCAACTTCAATCACAAATATTTCTCTTTCTTTTGCTATGTTTTCTTTGCGAATATCTGGAGGAGGTGGTAATGCTTGAGTTTGCGTTTGTCCTACTAGAAAGTGATTTAATTTTCCCTGATCTATCATCCTAAGAATGATTCTCTTTATATTTCTGCAGTCATTGGTTGTATGTCCATGGAAATGATGATAAGAACAAAATTCATTACTTCTGTATCTTGGAGGTGGTTCACTCCCCATGTTCCATGGTGCGGGTATGTTTTCCATTAGGATTATAGCTTCCCATATCTTCTCCACACTAGCATTCAAAGGTGGCATTTTGATTTCTTCCCATATTATCTTGTGACTTTGCTGTCCTCTGTGATAGTTTTGTCTCTGACCTCCATAAATTTCTTGCGGCTGATCAAGTCTTTGGATTTTGTTATTTCCACCACGGCTATAGAAGTTTCTCTCTCTCTCGAATTCTTCTTGATCACAACTCCCCATAGCTACTAGTTTTTGCTGATTATCATCCATTATCCTCTCTTGTTGCCCTTGCGAGGTGCTCGCCACTATATTTATTAACTTGGGTAACAAGCTTGCATTCGCTGCTCTTGAACTTGTGTTCGCAACGGGGTATGATTCCATCTCATTTTGCTTTTCCTCAAGAGCAATATACTCCTACTGAAGTTCTCGCAACTCAGTCATTGTGATTGTATTCTTGATTCTGAAAATTTGAATGTATAACAGATTGGTTGCGAACATAGCGTTGATGAATGACAGAATGAGATATCTTTCGTCCACACGACCATCCATATCAATACACATTGTCTTCCACCTCACAGTTAGATGCTTCAAACTTTCGCCAACCCTTTGCTTCAACCCAAATACATCTTCAATGCCAGGTCGCGAGGAATTGTTACTTATATATGCCCCTAAAAATATAGCTTGAGTGGTTGAAAGATGTTATAGTATTCTTTGGCAAACCTTCAAACCATTTTAATGCCTCTCCTGTTAAACTTGATGCAAAATACTTGCATAATATTGCATCATGGTTCTCCCATTGTAGCATACATCTCACATAAGCTTTGATGTGTTGGAATGCACAAGTTGTTCCATATAAAATGCTGGTTAACGCAGGTAAATTGCATTTTGGGGGTATTCCTCCTAATTGTACTTCTTGTGTGAATGGAGTTTTCGCAGCTTCCTCTATGGCTTCATCCAATTGTCTCTTACCTCCTTCTCTTTTATTATTTATCATTCCTCTCATTTCCGCTAACTCTCTCAAAAATTTGTTCATTTATACCAGAATTTGGATCCATTGGTCTTTTTAACTCTGTCTCTCTTCTTCTGCGTTCATTTCTGTTTTGACTTTCTTTTTCATCATTTTCCTCTCGTCTTTCTCTGCGATCTTCTCTTTCACTTCTTTCATGAATTCGCACACCGTTATATCTCTCATTTTCTCCTCTTTGCCGCCTTTCAGTTTTCCTCTGTACTCTATCATATTCTTCATTGATATTAACATTATTGCGATTTCGCTCACGCCTCCTTTCTCAATTATCATGATTATTCTGTCGAATAGCCTCTTGTAGCTCTTGTTCTTCCACTTTTGCTCTTAGTCTTTATCTCTCACGAGCTAGATGTGTTTGTTTAGTATAGTGTCTTTCAATTTCATCTTCAATTACTCGTTCATTTCTTTGTATTTCTCTCCCATGTAATATTCTCCTTCCTTCTTCCTGATTTTCTTCGCCATCTTGATTATTTCGCCCCTGACGGTGTTTATTTCCCTGATTTCTATCATTTTGCCCGTTTTGAAAAGTTTCGGCACGTTGGATATAACGATCTTCCATTATTTCTCTTCCTTCGCGATGTTCTTCGCCTGGATTTTGTATTCCCTCTCAAGTTTCTTCATTAGCATTTTCTATAGGAAAATTTTGTCTTATTTCTTCTCTAACTGATCTTGAACTTGATCTCATAGAGCTTCTTGACCTTCTATTTTGTAATCTCATATTTTCCATCTTCAATTCATGATTTTTCCTTGTCAAATTCGCACGTTCTTCTGCTTCTAACCGCCTTTCATCATGTATGGTTTGCCTCAATGCCTCTAATGCTGCAATCTCTTTATTTCCATGAATTATCCCTCCAATTACTTCTTGGTCTCTCTCCTCTTGTCCATTGCCTCCTAATTGCTGCTCTTCTCCCATTTTATCTACAAAATCTAATCGCCAAGTATGTACACTCACTCTGTCATAATCCACAGTTCTATTTTGTATTGGTGTACGTTGAATTGGCGGTTGAACTCGATTTTCTCCATTATTCCTTGTATTCATTCTTGAAGATTCCCCCATCTCGTCTCTCCCTTCTCCAGCAAGTCTCCTACTCCTTCTAACAGTTGTTGGTTGTTTTGATGCATGCCTTCTTCTAGCCATTTTCCGATCTTAGTGAATTGTTGAAAATTATATGGAATTCCTTCCCTATTACTCCAAATTCTTTCAAATCACAATATCAATCTTCAATCGTCCCTATTTCTAGCGCCATATGTAATTGCAGGAAATCCTACAATACACACCTCACAAGAATTCATAATATCTAACACATATTTAAGATCAATAATCAATCTCTTTATTAATTGAGTTAGAAATTTTACAAGAAGGAAGTGAAATCAAGAATGTAATTGCTACTCTAGAATTTCTCTCTCCTCTAAACTTTCTCTCTACTCTCGAAAAAGATCTCTCCCCTTTCTTAAGCCTGTTCGGCTCTTTATATAGGACATTAAATAGTGGATGACAGCTAAGCTGTCCTTTATTTTCGGATCTGACTTGCGATACTCTCGCAAGTATTCAAATGTTAAATCTCGCAACACTCCTAAATCTCGCCAGGTCTTCACATCTTTCTCGTGTTCATGATGTCGTCATCCGTTGCGTCATTTATATTACTTATCTGCGATATCTTCGCAATGTGTCTTTTATGGATTTCGCAAGGGTCTTGGTGTTGCGATATTCTGATCCTACACATGATACTGCATGTTTCTGATACGGCTTCAGGCATGTGACGATTCATATTTTACGAAGCCATGACGAATATGTCTTTCGAAAAGCCTCCACTAGCTGAGCGTTCGATCCCCGACATTTCATTGTGACCTCTATGTAGAATAATAGAATTAGGCGGTCCTCCTACATAATTGTTTGTTGAGAGAGCTTAACGCCTTCAGTACGTCGGTGATACTTATTGTTCCCTGACTACAGGAGAGTGACCCACCTCTGCATAGAAGAACGATTGGGCGGTTCTCCGTCAGATTGAAAGCAACAACGCCTTCAGGACATTGATACTCACTGATCCTGACTATGTAGAGCGACGTGTATAAACTCGGGTGTTCTCCGTAGTGTCTGAGAGCACCCTCAGGATTAGCCATCTCCTAACTATGCACATAGATTAATTCTGTCGTGACATTCACCACTGAATTCCCAGAATAATCTATTATTGCTCCTATTCCATGGTCGAATCCACGGCCTTATCCCATGGAATGGCAATAACAATTGCTCCTATTCCATGGTCGAATCCACGGCCTGATCCCATGGAATGGAAATAACAGCTGCTCCGATTCCATGATCGAATGTACAACTTGATCTCATGGAATGGCAACAACAATTTATATCATTACTCCGATTTCATGATCGAATTCACTGCTAATCTCATGAAATGGTATTAGGTAATTTTATTACTCCGATTCTATGGTCGAATCCACGACCCATGGAATGGTAATGCCTATTTTATTATTCCGAGTTCATGGTCGAATCCGCAGCTGATCCTATGAATTGATAATAAATAACTACTTATTTTATTGTCTCATTTCATGAATTATGTTACACTGAATTTCATGGATTAGCAATAAAATACTCAACAACCGGGCATCTTGACCATCCCTGAGTAAGCCCCACGAAAAATGGTGTGAATGTACTCGACAATGATGCACGACTGAGCACCCGGATACACGAACGAGCATCCAAAAACACGAATAGATGAGGAATCCTACGCAAAACAAGAGAAAATAACAAATATTATATTAATATATTAAAAATAAGGAGCGCCCAGGGGTCGGGCCCATCGGCCGGCCGGCCATGCCCTAGCCGTGGCCGGTCCCATGCTTCTTTCATTATTTTACCCTATTTTGTTATTTTCATGAACTCATGAAAAACTCCTTAATTTTAGCAACTTTCCTTGTTTTTGCAAAATTCATGAACTCTCCATAACTTCATGGATTCATGAAAAAATAATAATATTATAAAATAAGAAAAAGTGTGTGGGACCGGGCAACATGGCCGGCCGGCCATGCCCTAGCCGTGGCCGGTCCCACACCTTACAATCCTTAGCCTATTATAATAATCATTCCCCAATTTCATGAAACTCCTTGGTTTCAACAAAATTCATGGATTCTCCATAACTTCATGGATTCATGAAATAATATTATAAAATAGGGATAGGTGTGCGGGATCGGGAAACATAGCCGGCCGGCCATGCCCAAGCCATGGCCGGTCCCACACCTCACAATCCCTAGCTTTTTATAATTATTATTTCCTAAACTCATGAAACTCCTCCGTTTCAACAAAAACCCATGGATTTTCCATAGCATCACGGATTCATGAAAAAATAATATTATAAAATAGGAAAAGGAGTGGGGACCGGCAACATGGCCGGCGGGCCATGCCCTAGCCGTGGCCGGTCCCACACCCCGCAATCCCTAGTCTTTTATAATTATTATTTTCCTCGAATTCATGAAACTCCTTGGTTTGAGCAAAAATCATGATTTCTTCATAATTTCTCAAATTTTGCTCAAATCATGAAAACTCAAGAGCCAACATGGTCACGTGACCGGCTAGCCTCTTACGATAATTTTAAATGTTAAAATATTCTTATTTTAATATTTATAAAATATTGATCAATTGAGCATACATGCTCATTCCAACAAAATCAAGAATTTCAGTCAAGATAAAACTCTTCTGAAAATTCACAATGTTGCTCGAACACACATTAGAAAATACTAAAACTCTCAGTACGGAGACACGAAAACCATGGAAACACGTACATGCCTTATTGACCGACCAGGGTTATTCCTAGGGCTTGCACAAAGCCGGTCCCACATGTTTTCATAATTCTGACCTAATTTGCTAAATTGCTTGTATTGGGACCAAACTCTCTCCAACCAACCCGGGATTGCTCAAACGGACAACAGCTGGTCTCATGACCACCAAGAGCCGGCCCCATGCTCTCTTGGTCGGTCCCCTATCTTTCATACTTAGGTTTTTGCCTAATGTTGAACCCAATGATAATTCAATAAATGGTGAAACCAAAGCATTTAATCATCATTCTTTCACCAACTCTCCAACTGAGGACCCTGGTGTATGCTCACTCGAGCAATCGAGCATCACATGGACGTCCATGGGCTCATGTGATCGGTCCCTCCTCAGCTCATAACCTATTTTCATCAATTCGTCGAATAATGAGCAATCCATCACAATTAGGGTTTTCGAACAAACGCTCAACAAATCATTATTCTGAGCAAGTTCAAACACTAAATAAATTTATATATTGATCCACGGATTAATTATATAATGTTTGGTAGTCTACCAATATTTTAATATTTTTGGGTTACGTCACCAATAAATATTTCGTTTAATTGAGCAACATTTGCTCAAATATTGATCCACTATAAATATTTAGTAACCTATTTTTGTCGAATGGAGCAATACTTGCTCGATTGCACGTCAAATTTCGAATATCCGAATGGAATTGAGCAATACTTGCTCATTTGCTAGAATATTGACCCAATTATCAATATTGAGAATTTATCAAGATTTTCGTTAATCGAGCAATACTTGCTCAGTTGCTCGAATAATCCACATATATTCGTAACTCATCAATATTCAACAACTCGTTGAATTTACAATATTTGCTCAGACGAGCAACATTAACATTCATGAATCGCTGAGCATTTGTCAAACATGCCCGATTCAACAAAACCTAGACTCATTGCCTAATTAGTCAACTACTGACAAACTAAATACACGTCTGTCATGCAGACTCCACGATTCGTGAGACATCAATCACGTCAAATTAGGGGATAACAACTAGGGTTTTGGTCTCGGCGGCCACAAAGACGTGGATTCATCCACGACGAGAAATGTGCGTAAGTTGTGTCAACGGTTGAAGGAGTTAGCAAAGTAGTGGGTGCACGATCAGTCAAGTCTCCACACGACAACTGACTTTACCACGATCTCCCACTTTCCCACTCTTTCACTCAAGAAACCCTCACACTTACAGGGATCAGCGGTTCATCATTCTTGCAATATAAATAAGTTTAAATCGAGGACAATATCATCATCAGCATTATCATTATCCGTCAACAACTCGATACAAACTTATTCACGGAACTCAACTTCAGCAGTTCGGCAATATTGCAGAAACCTTCAACACACCCACAATCCTTGATCATCACTGATCCCACACAATCCTCAGCTTCCCTCCTACACATCAACCCATCTCCCTCTTTGCGGCCGAATTGACTCTGGAACGGCCATTGTCTTGGTTTATGCCGGAGTCATAAAGATTGATTTCCCGAATCTAAGCACCCCCTTTGCAGCGGTGCATCTGTGTGAGGATTAACATTTCGCCCGGTCGAGGAGTCTCGACAACACGCTCGTCTCTCCACTTCCCAAAAAACCGGCGAACCGTTTTTCCCCATCCACAATTAGATTTATAAGACTAGAAGAATCGTGATTAGAAGCATAACTATCCCCCCATCCTTGTGGTTTTTCACTTACATACCCTTCATAAGGTTGTTGATATGCATGAGAATAACCATAAGGTTCCGAAGGATATTGATCATAGCCAAAAGATTGGTTTTGATTATACCCATGAAATGGTTGGCAGTTGTCATAATATTGAGATTGAAAACCATATTGATTACCACTATTGTATGTGTAATCTTGTGCTCCATACATGTTATTTCCGTAAGGAAACATGACGACTCACAAGAAATAGAAAATCAAAACAAAAATCTAAAAACAAAAATAAAAACAAACTAAAACAAATAACAAATCAATTAGCAACCGCTCCCCGGAAGTGGTGCCAAAATTTGAAGCATGTCGTAAGTGCAACAAATTAATTAAGATATTTCCCACAAATTAACTGGTAATATAACGGTAGTAAGAGATCCTTCCCATAGAGAACTGTGTAATTGATAAGTTATTTGAATCAGCAAAAATAAATAAAAGGGTATTGGTATAATTAAATTAAAAAGAATAAAAAGAGAATAAGATGAAAGGGATGATCAAGGAGTCCTTCACTGTTACCAAACATTGACTCTTATAGCATACTTATCAATCTTTTGTCAGAACCATTCATCATCAACCGTGGGATAACAGGTACGCTTAGCTATCCCCAAAACTCCTTCTTTTACCGGATAACAGGTACGCTTAGTCACCAGATTCTATCCAACTGAGCCGCCTTGAGATACGCTGACAAGGTGTAACTCGATCGAACGCTTTAGGCTTTGTGAATTTAGGTTTGATCCCAGCAGTTAAACTTTGTACGCTCGGTCCACTTACTGGTGTTTTCTTCACACACGATTGCTTCGCAGAATCCCTATGTAATGTTTCATGTTCTCTACTTGTGTAGGATATGCACGACAATTATGGATCATTCCAAATCTCTACTAGCAATAGAATGATCAATAGACTAATCTAGTATGCATCCCAAATCAATCTAGGAATCATTCATAAACTCTAAATATAGAAAAGACAATCGATGATGATTAAAAATTCGAATAGATTTATACAACTAATAAAGCGTCACGCTAGCACATTGAATTCATCCTTAATCAACAAAGGTTTAGCTACACATGATTACAAAAGAATGGGTTCCCCTGATAGGATCCTAATTTACATCATTTGACTATCAATTCGATGCTTTTCTTAGTTATTTCTCTTGTATTTTTGTATATTACGCTTTGTTTTGATTTTATAGGTATTTTGGAGTCATGTAACATAAAAGAAGAGGAATATGAGCTTAATTGGTTGCTTGGCAACGTTGGAATTGACGGACTCGAAGTGCAGAAAGATGAATGGCTCTTTTTCGCCGCAAAAAAGAATTACTGGAGCACCTACAATTCACTACTCAGGGCTTCTAGTGTGCTATGGAGAAAAATTACTAAGCAGACCACACTCTATGCTAAAGGCTACCATCTTACTTTAACCATACAGCCAGGTCGATTGGATATGTGTCTGACGCAGTCTCAACAGTTCAATAAATCCAAGTTCTCGTCCCTGCCAAGTACACCAGTAAAGCCATATGGTCTTAGTGGCTCGTGACTTCAGTTTAGATACAAGGAAGAACGAAATTTTCTAACCAGAGACATTGTCTCGAGTCTATGGGTTATATTTTGGTTATAATTCTAGCTTCAAAACAGGCCAGAGAAGTGGAGTTGATGCCGTGAAAGAAGCTGAAGACCGATTGCTGCCATCGATTTACTGACCAGACAGTGGATTACAATTGCTTTTCGAGTTCAGTTTGGAGGAGGATTGGGTTTGATTTGGTCAAGAATCTGGACAGAGTTTTCCAGCCAAGAAACGTCAGTGAAGAACTTGAGCTGCTACCATTGATTTGAGGGATGATGGTGACTGATTAATGAATGTTCATGTGTTTGAGAAGGTTTATGAGAATGGGTTATGCTTGTAGTCACATTTGCAGGTTAAAAAGAACTCTACATAGTAGCAAAATGGTTATCTCTGCTTGATCAGTTTTAGGCACATCAGATGTTCGAGAAAATGCCCGAGGGATTAGTTTTTCATATATTCAACTTCAGTCACAACCAAGTGTTGCACCAGCCTTACCCTCAGCTAAACTGTGGCTATGCTTGGGTGTTTGCCACAGCTTAAGACAGGATTTTGAAGCCAATAAAGAAAGAAATAGAGCCATGGAGAAGGAACCTGCATGATCACCGTTTATTACACACAAGAGGTGTTTAAGAAAGGCCTGAGTGGCCTATTTTGCAACCAGGTTACAATAGCGGCTAGCTTTTGGTTCTGATTATTTGCCGAAGGGTTAGAGCAGGAGATAGGAAGCAGCTGGAGCTGCAGTGTTTGGGTCAAGTTCAGGACTCAATTTAGAAACTCAGAAAGAACACGGAATATTGGGTACTAGTCTGCCTTAGTTGTGTGCAACCGAGCCAAGGGTCAATGAGTCAGGGATAAGAGAGGCATGGCATATTTGGTAAGAGTTTGTTGGGATTCTGAGTTGGTTTACTGCCGAGAATTCAGTCCCAAGTAAGGTTGCTTCCATATGATGAATGGCTGGGATATGAGCTAATTTATAGTTTGAGACAAATTAAGAAACATGGGTTATCATCTGTTTTGAAATTCCAGGGTTGAGAGCGCTATAATAGAAGACATAAGCTACAACAAAAGAACATCCTGCACCCCTCTCACGACTGCTTCCACCTCTCCAACATAGTGGAGCTCTGCTCCTCTCCAAACTCTTCCATCACCACCTTCTTATACAACCTGCATCTCTTCCATCCACCAGTTCTCATCTCCACTGCATTCATCCATTACCACCTGCATATTACACCATTACAACATCATCTTTTGCACCACCTGCATCTCCTTGCATTCAGTTCTATCTTGAGCTACATCACCAACATCGTCAGCAGCGCTTTCCACTTCACCTCCACCAGTTGCTGTCGCATCTACCACCAGTCATTCCAACTCGAGCTTGAACACCAACCACAACAGTACCAGCTACTCGTTCACAACAACCGCAGAAACACAACATCACCTTCGCAGCCCATACCATCTTCACATCACCAGTCGCAAGGCTCACCATTCCATACCCATTCGCCTCACCTGCAGTTGTTGGGTTTGCATAGTTGGTTCTGTTTACACTTTTTCCATTACATCCATTCAATTACCATGAACTCCAATAACTAATTCTTGTTTGGTTAGGGATAATTCAAAGCTGTGTGACTTGGATTTTTGATTATTTATTCAAGTAAATCTTTCTTCTCAATATTGTGTTATTGTTTGTCTTATACGGTTCTTATGACCATGGATTGTTTGCAGGGTATTTAAGTGGCCAATTAGATTACTTGTATGCAATACTAAATCTAGATTTTAGAACCGTAATCCGTAATTGTTATGGTGATTTAATCATAAGTAGCAAAACATCAACGTTGCAATGGGATGTTATGGATTTTGATGCGTATTTGACAACCCTAAGTTAACATGTCGAACTTACGAGCATGTGGTTAGGATCAATCCGACTCATAGAACATATCGGTTAGTTAAGTTATACAAGAGAGCTTATTCAAAATGTCTTGATTGACTAGACACGAGTAGAGAACTTATTCTACGAAGTTACTTTGGAGTTCGTTAGACTTGTTGAACTTATAACTTGTCTAGGATTGTTAGTAAACATATTTTGAAGAAGATTCATGTTCACTAGTGAGAAAGACCCCCCAATCATTCTCATCCTCATTGTTCACATTCATATTTGTTTCCGAGTTTTCGCATTATTCATACTTTCAGAAATTTAATAGACAACTTCGACTCAATTGTCCCTTAGGAACGAACCTGCTTATCCTTGTGCTACTTGTTAATGTAAGAAGAGTAAGGAATATATTTTTTGTGAGTTTGACACCTCATTGTTGATGGTGGATTTTAGTTCAGGGCTAAAATTGTAAAACCATTATTTTTACGTACTGTCACCCTGCAAAGGGAAAGCTGATTAAGAAGTGATGAGTGCAAAAAACATCTTCACTTTATTTATTTGAAGCAATTCAATAAATACACAGAATTCACCTAGAATGGTGCGTGCAACAACAATCCCAAATATTCTATGAATTTTACTAGCATTAACAATTAATGCATGATTTGCCTGGTATTTTCCATGATGTGTTCTCAGCCGAACTCTCATCATTGACATGACATGACGGCTGATTGCTCACTCTTAGCAAAGTAGCATGAATCTCCGTGCCAATATTGAGACATGCATGAAATACCCACACAGGCTACATCACTCTCTGATAGAGAGTCTCGCATCGAAGCGCTTTGGTTAGCCGATCGAGCATGCTTAATTTCCTTAAGGAAAATCTGGACTGTCCAAATCAGTCTCAGATACGATCACGGCCACACAAGTTGGCCGTGCAATTTAACAAGCCTAGCCAAACCCTGGAAAGAGTAGGCCATCATCGTGATGACCACCGGCGGGCCCGTTTATGCCCTAGCCGTTTGAACATCACACGAACTCCTCCCAGCACGTCAAACGCCAGCCCTAAAATAGGGTGGTTGCGTTGCTTTGGAAGAAGCTCGACGAGCTTAGACTGTTCAAGGCAGTCTTAAAATCATCACGACCGTCGAACTTCACCAGCCTGGTTGGACGACCTAGATCATCCCGCGAATAATCAGGAAGCGCCAACGCACACGTTGGCGGGCCCACTTCTCACCTACCCGATCGACCTTCTCACAAAGAATGCCATAGAGCAATGAACGTTTGCTCGAAACATGGTCGGGCGTGATGCTTTAAAGGGTCGCGGAAGCTCCACTAGTGTCTTAAATCGTTCACAACCATCCAACTTAGCGGCATAATTGGATGGCTTAGATCGCGCCTAGGACCATCAGACAGGTACACATATGTTCACCGTCGGCCCAACGGGCCCCACACGGTCGGTCTCCCAAAGGAGGAGCATAGCCTCGCCAAACCGTTTGGCCAAAGTTGCGCACGCGTGATCGATCCAAAACCCTAATTAGGGTTTGCGGCATTACATATATGTCGCAGTTTGATCATGACCATCCATCTTCGCCAGCCTAAACGGAAGGTGTAGATATAGACTTAAGAGGTACAAAGAGTATCAACATGATCACCGTGGGCCCACCTATGCATGTGACCGACCGGCTTAGGCCAACCATGGCCGAGCACCTCGAAACGCATGCCCAAAGGAGGCATGTCACGCGGTTACCAAATCCTTTGCGGCAAAGGATTTCTATCGCAAATCGATCACGACCACTCACCTTTGCCATACAAATTGAGTGGCCTAGATCGTACCTCCACGAGACAGAATGGTATGGACATGTACACCGGCAAGCCGTCTACCCGCATGCCCAGTCGGTCCCACCAAAAACATCGTCCATGCTTGATTTCGGTCAAGCTAAAGAGTGATGCTTGTGCACCTCTTTAAAACCCTAAAATTCCATCAAACGGTCGCAAATAAGCGTCATAAACCATCTCGTCCGTCTAACTTTGCTAGCTTGGTCGGATAGCCTAGGTTAAAAGCTAGACGACCAATGAAGCATCCCGATGATCACCATCCGCCACTCTTTCACAGGGAGTGATCGACCAAAGCATGGCTCACCCACGCAGATGGTTGGACGTGATGCTATTTTAAGACGCCCGATCCGCGACTTATTCGGTCAAGCTTTAAAACATCGATGCTTCACACATGTTGATTGTTTGCAATGCATAGCGTGCACCAAACATGCATGATATTTCATGAATATCAATTCTTTAAGTAATTTAGCATTGTATGCTATTTCCTGCAGTGGGTCCCACGATCCACTCATTCGAGACATCAAGCATGTCACAAACTGGGGGATACTTAATGGGGTATTGGTCTGGCGGTTTACATCATGCAACATGCAACGCGCCATTACAAGAACGTGCCAGGAGGCATGGACGGTTAGAGATGATGGGAAAAGTGGGCAAAGACGTGGTCGTGTGATAATCGCTTACACGACCCCACTACTCCATTACTCCACTTCCTCCACTTCCTACGAGATGAAGGTTTTGCTCAATGACTTGTATAAATAGGTTCTCCTACCTATTTTCAAACAACACAGACGAACACAGAAAAAACCAAGTGTTGTCATCAGTATCCAAAAATCACCATTCTCATACAAGTCATAAACAGCCAACACCTTCACAATCTCAACACCTTCTTCGCTTCCCTCCCTAAGATCAACCCCATCTCCTTCAGTTTGTGACCGAAACAAGTCTGGAACGACCATTTCTTGGTTTAGGCCAGAATTGTACAGATTGATCTCTCGAATCAAAAGCATTCCCATGCAGTGCATTTGTTTAGGGTTTAGATTCGTTTCTCATCCACACACACCCATATTTACCAAAAACCGCAGAAACAGTTTTCACCCATAAATAATTGGCGACCACAGTGGGAGATTAATCTCTCGGTTGCAATATAAATTTCCAAATTCCCAATTTCATTTCTTCAATACCGGATTCAATTTCTTTTTCGAAGGGGTAGATTTTAAATCCGTTTCAATTATTAACCTATTCGTTTCTTTTAATCACTGAGTCCAACTTTCATTCTATAATGCATCCTCACCAGCCAAATTATCCGGAGGCCATGAATAATCCAAACCTCATGGAAAGTGTGGCCAAGATGCTAGAGGATGTCCTAGCAAACCAAGCTGGTATCGCCAGAAGGCAGAGTGAGACATTTCGTCTTTTAAACAATATAGCAGTTCGATTACAATAAGGCTCGGAAAGTGTTTACCCGGGGAGTATCACAAACGACGACGCAAAGAATGTTGAATCTTTGTATGGGAGTCGTGTATTTACCAGCAAAGATGCAGAAAGAACGCATGGCCACATCAGGGGACCAAGGAGGGACGAGCAGCATGATTCGGCTAACAAAGGAGACCCAAAGCAATTCCACAGAGGAAAGGACTTGTCGGGAATGCCACAACCTTTATCGGATAAAGGAAAAGAGCCAACTTATGAAACCTTGCTGGAAGATTTGTATCTCAAAACTCTTGCTGAAGTACAGAAAGCAGTTCAATCTGTCTTGACTTTTCAGCCAAACGAAGAGCTGCCTGAAGAAGGAGAAATCAGCCAAGAGTCACATGACTACAGGGGATGGGAATACTCGACTCAGCTTCCTAATGGTAATACCATCACCGATACCAGACCCTCGAGAACAGCAGTATCCCAGCAAAGATGACCAACCAAGCGGGCCGCATACATGTTGACACGGGTTTGCACTCCGACTCCGAAATGTTCTTCATATCAAGGTCAACATGAGGTATCGTAACAAAATCCGTTAATGCAAGAAAATCCTGGATCAAGATACCCATGTTTCCCATTCTCGATGAAGAAAGTCTTAGAATTATTATAAGTATGGGTACGAGACGGAGAATTCCAGCTGCCTCCTGTGTGGCGACAACCGACTGATCAGGAGATGATAGATCCGAGATATTGTCACTATCACCGCTTTCTTCACCACCCTACCAGTGAATGCAACGCCCTGAAGCGCATTGTCCAGAAGAAGCTTAATTCAGAAGATTTGCCTCCTCCCTCTGAAGATTAACGCGTGCAATTTCTTGAAGTGAGTACTACGGAAGATCCAATTTCATGCAGATGGAATTTTGAAGAGCAAGTAAGTCCTATTAAACAAATTTACGAGAAAGATAGTTTTAGAGCCTACTGGGGACTTGGCATCCCGCACTAAGAAAGAGATCCAATGACGCAAATCACCATGAACATCATGTTTTGTTTTCCCCTCAGACGTGTTCCTTTTCAAACGATATTTACAACTTTACATGTCATGTATGATGTCGTTAGAATAGTCACGTTATAATCAGAATGCAAACTCCTTCTAAAACAAATCTCTTTCAGAAAAACCATTCACATAAAACTATCTCAAAATAAACCAATTCGAAATTCAACCACCTATCAGTTCAAAACCCAAAACCAAACCATGAAAAGAATTCCTCACGTCACTCAAAGATACCTAAGAATAAAGGAAAGACATAAAATATTCAAGGGAAGTCGTCCAACAACAATTTGGTCTTTTTGGCAAAAGCATCTTTCATATTCTGGAGAGCGGTCTGCTTCAGCTTCAACTCCTGGGACAATTTCTCGACTTCTGCCTCTTGCTGAGTAATGAAGTCCATAGATGGAACATCAATCATTTCACCTTGCAGCTTCTGGATTTCAGCGAATCCTTCACGGAACTAGCAGGCGTTAAACTCATACTTCACGAACACATCTCGGTGGAACTCCCAGTTTGCGACTACCTCTTCAGATATGGTGCGCCCAGTCACGATGCTCATGTCTTAAATGGAAGATAGAGCTTCTTCAACACGTTTGACTAATGCAAAGCGACTTTTAAGCTTCTTGGAGGTGGCGATGTGACCATACTTCTTCAATATCTTGGTATATAACTCTTCATACTTAGCTGGCACGCTGAACCCTCCAACCAGCACATGATCTACGAAAGGAGCGTCAAAAGGAGGGTCAAAAATGACACCAGCGGTGGAGTGCACAACAAACTCATCAGAAGTCATAGTAAGCTCTTAAGAAGGAGGTGCGTCTACAGCCACCATGGATGTGACATCTCCAGCAGCCTTTACATTGTCATTCCCCTCAACCTCGAGGTTGGCATCTATAACGGTCTCATCTCCTGGTTCGTGGTCAAACTCCCTACTACGCATGGAGATGCTTACTTCATTGTGAACTGAGCCCTCATCATCCTCGTCATCACCTTCAAGAGGTTCAGTATTGCCAGAATTCTCTAAAGCCGCGTTGCGACCGCGTGCCAGCCTCGTAAAAGCATTCTCTTTCGGGAGCCCCTGATTTCGAATAAGGGTGACCCTTAGTGAAGATCGTTCAAGATGAATGGAATTGGAGGATTGAACGGAAGAAGTTATAAGTACCTGCATATGAGAATAATTGAAGATCACGCGACCACAAGCCTGCCTCTTGGACCTAGCTCCTGCATACTTGGGACTGTAGTTATCAATAGTGTTAGCTCTGGTTCGTTTACCCGGAAGCGGCTTCAATCGTCTGTGCTGCTTCAGAACCTCAGGAGATGGCTCGCCACGGGGAGCTGCAACCTCTTCCGAGAACGTCTGAAAAGTCAACAGTTGCTCCCTCCAAAAATTCTTGTACCTGCTAGTTACCGCTGGCTTTCTTCCGATGGACATGAATGGAAGGATCTGCTATGGTGAGAAGATGTCAACATTAATAATAGACGGGACGAGACCTTTCGAAGGCATTGGCGGATGACGGAAGGGAACACCCTGGTCAAATCTCATTTGGCGGGCGGCTCTGTCAATATTGTAAGGAACCACAAAAAGGATCTCATCAAAGAAGGTTGGAATGTATCCTGGCATACAACTTCGTAGGAAGATAGCTTCTCCAGGTCTCACGATTTTTCCCTCGGTGTGAAACACAATGTCAGAGGCGATAGTAGAGGTTTCCGGTTGAATAACGGAAGAGTGAACTGGTCCCCACGGACGGAAATCTATAACATACACGCTATCAAGGAAATCAACAAGTCTCGACCCGGGTTTTGGACGCCTATTCTGCCAACGGAGTATCCTTGAACCGCCATACAAGCTGGAGAGCGCAGTTACAGGGATAGGGGCGTAACCTTTGAAATGTTCCCACAAGCACGCTTGGAGAAAAGCAATGTGGATATGCGATTCCACTTTCTTATATCCGTTGGAAGCATACATGTCTATCGCCAAAGCGTCCAGATGAGAATACAATGATCCAAGGAATAAGGCGCCCAAAGGGAGAACCACACCTTTCGCCAATTTTATAGCAAACATGACGAGGTCATGTCTTATAGTCTTCTTCCCAGAGCCGTCGTCAAAGATATCTCTAGACAGCCACAAGGACAGAAACGCAACTACGCTGAGTTCATCATCCAGTTTTTGACCCGACCTCGGTTTTGCAGGAGACCACTCAGACACCCACCAAGTATAAACGCATTTCACATAATTTTTCTGTTGATCATACTCTCCCGCCTTTTGAAGTATAGCATCGAGGAATGCGTTCTCTGCGTCAGATAACTTATAGTGAAAACTTCCAGCAATAGGGAGATTCATCAACATGGCTACGCTTTCCAGGGTAATGGTCATTTCTCCCCATCTACAAATGGCCGTGTGCGTGGAGGGGCGCCATCGAGAAATAAAGTGATCAAACCTGCAGTGTCTTTCTAAATGTGAAGAGTTGCAGACGCCATAACAGCCTCGATGATTTGCGCTTTGGTCAAGTTATCTTTGATACGATCATTGCCCAGCATGCGCCTCATCCATCTTTCATATGAGGTCAGTGGAGTAGGACAAACCTTGAAATCAATAGGAGAAGGCGGATACTCATTCTTCCGAAGGCAGAATCTCATCACGGATGCTGGAGAAGATGACGAAGCAACCTCTTCATTTTCTGAACTTGAAAGCAGCATTATCTTATGGCTAGGATGCTTCCTAACATTCGGAAAAGGCACGGTGAACAGTTCATCATCTATATTCGGCATGTCTCTGGAGTTGTCAACACTTCCCGACTTTGCAACAACATTATCCTCAGGTGACATCTCAACAAGAGCCTCTTTGTTCATTTTCAAACAACTACAACGAAACACAATGGAAAAAGAGTCATTACTTCGTATTAAGGGAGAAATCATGCATACAATACAACATGGGTGTTAATGGTCAGAGCCGACAGATAAAAAAAAAAAAAAAAAAAAACTTTTCGTGGAATATGTGCCCACGGCCAGTGAAGCATACTCCCTTGGCCGTGGAAGAGCATGAGCACAGAGGGGCCCACGTTGGCGTTCGAATGAAGCAAACACACGGCGAGCCCACATTCGAGCGAAGCAGGCACAGCAGGGCCGACGTTTTATCGAAGCATACACGGTGGGGCCTTCATTCATTCAGGTTTGCACGCGTTGTGGCACGGTTTTCTATGGGCGAAGGAGCAGACGAGTTCTATCCATGGGATCATGTACACGAAGTCTAAGCCAGGATCTTGTTACGACCTAAGACTAGGTTTTGCATGCAACGATAAAAAAGAAGCAAAAACAGTACGTTCGTAGGATTTATGGCTTGTTCTACTAAGCAATCCTAGCAATATTGACGGCTTTGATATCAATTCCATTGGTGGAATTAATCATGATATATCTCGCAAAGAAGTTTCATCTACAACGGGATGGCTTTCTCAAAGAGTAAAAGAGGTTTACCTAAGAACTAGGGTTTACGTCCACAAAAAAAAAAAAAGCAATGTTAGAACAAGGGAAGAAGGTGAAGCACTTACCTCCTCGTTGGCGGACGAACGTCGGAGCACGAGTGTCGACGGTACGACGGCGGAAAAGCTCGGCCACGGACGGGAGTTGGTCGAGCAAAAAAAAAAAGAGAAGAGAGAGGAAGTAAGGGAAAAATATAAGGGTTAACACCCTTTTATACACGAGTAACTGGAGAATCCTGAGAGAAGAAGGATTCCATTCTTGGCTCAAACACCCAAAGGAGGAAACCGGTCCCACCAAGGCCCGTGATCGCGCCCGGCGTGCTCACACGGATGATTGCTAACACGGCCGGTCAGAGTCCCTCCAGGTAAACTTCCTTTATCTTGTCTTTTTACGTTGTATGCATCACCATCTCATGCCTACCCCAGAATTATGCAACCATTATGTGCTAGGCAGGGGACTTAATGTTGATGGTGGATTTTAGTTCAGGGCTAAAATTTTAAAACCATTATTTTTTATGTGTTGTCACCCTGCAAAGGGAAAGCTGATTAAGAAGTGATGAGTGCAAAAAACATCTTCACTTTATTTATTTGAAGCAATTTAATAAATACACAAAATTCACCCAGAATGGTGTGTGCAACAGCAATCCCAAATATTCTATGAATTTTACTAGCATTAACAATTAATGCATGATTTGCCTGGTATTTTCCATGTTGTGTTCTCAGCCGAACTCTCATCTTTGATATGACATGATGACTGAGTGCTCACTCTCAGCAAAGTAGCATGAATCTCCGTGCCAATATTGAGACATGCATGAAATACCCACACAGGCTACATCACTCTCTGACAGAGAGTCTCGCATCGACGCGCTTTGGTTAGCCGATCGAGCATGCTTACTTTCCTTAAGGAAAATCTAGACTGTCCAAATCAGTCCCAGAAACGATCACGACCACACAAGTTGGCCGTGCAATTTAACAAGCCTAGCCAAACCCTGGCAAGAGTAGGCCATCATCGTGATGACCACCGACAGGCCCGTTTATGCCCTAGCCGTTCGAACATCACACGAACTCCTCCCAGCACGTCGAACGCCATCCCTAAAATAGGGTGGTTGCGTTGCTTTGGAAGAAGCTCGACGAACTTAGACTGTTCAAGGCAGTCTTAAAATCATCACGACCGTCCAAATTCACCATCCTGGTTAGACGACCTAGATCATCCCGCGAATAATCAGGAAGCGCCAACGCACACGTTGGCGGGCCCACTTCTCACCTACCCGATCGGCCTTCTCACAGCAATGCCATAGAGCAATGAACGTTTGCTCGAAACATGGCTGGCGTGATGCTTTAAAGGGTCGCGGAAGCTCCACTAGTGTCTTAAATCGTTCACAACCATCCAACTTAGCCGGCATAATTGGATGGCTTAGATCGCGCCTAGGACCATCAGACAGGTACACATATGTTTACCGTCGTCCCAACGTGGGCCCCACACGGTTGGTCTCCCCAAAGGAGAAGCATATCCGTCCAAACTGTTTGGCCAAAGTTGCGCACGCGTGACTGATCCAAAACCCTAATTAGGGTTTGCGGCATTACATATATATCGCAGTTTGATCATGACCATCCACCTTCGCCAGCCTAAACGGAAGGTGTAGATATAGACTTAAGAGGTACAAAGAGTTTCAACATGATCATCGTGGGCCCACCTATGCGTGTGACCGACCGGCCTAGGCCAACCATGGCCGAGGACCTCGAAACGCATGCCCAAAGGAGGCATGTCACACGGTTCCCAAATCCTTTGCGGCAAAGGATTTCTATCGCAAATCGATCACGACCACTCACCTTTGCCAGAAAAATTGAGTGGCCTAGATCGTACCTCCACGAGACAAAATGGTATGGGCATGTACACCGGCAAGCCGTCTACCCGTATGCCCGGTCGGTCCCTCCAAAAACATCGTCCATGCTTGATTTCGGTCAAGCTGAAGAGTGATGCTTGTGCACCTCTTTAAAACCCTAAAATTCTATCAAACGGTCGCAAATAAGCGTCATAAACCATCTCGTCCGTCTAAATTTGCTAGCTTGGTCGGACAACCTAGGTTAAAACCTAGACGACCAATGAAGCAGTCCGATGATCACCGTCCACCACTCTTTCACAGGGAGTGATCGACCAAAGCATGGCTCACCCATGAAGCCTCCAAACGATCACTCGAAGATGGTTGGACGTGATGCTATTTTAAGACGCTCGATCCGCGACTTATTCGGTCAAACTTTAAAACATCGATGCTTCACACATGTTGATTGTTTGCAATGCATAGCATGCACCAAACATGCACGATATTTCATGAATATAAATTCTTTAAGTAACTTAGCATTGTATGCTATTTCCTGTAGTGGGTCCCACGATCCACTCATTCGAGACATCAAGCATGTCACAAACTGGGGGATACCAACTGGGGTATTGGTTTGGCGGTTTACAGCGTGCAGCGTGCAACGCGCTATCACAAGAACGTGTCAGGAGGCATGGACGGTTAGAGATGATGGGAAAAGTGGGCAAAGACGTGGTCGTGTGACAATCGCTTACATGACCCCACTACTACATTACTCCACTTCCTCCACTTCCTACGAGACGAAGGTTGTGCTCAATGACTTGTATAAATAGGTTCTCCTACCTATTTTCAAACAACACAGACGAACACAGAAAAAACCAAGTGTTGTCATCAATATCCAGAGATCACCATTCTGATACAAGTCATAAACATCCAACACCTTCACAATCTCAACACCTTCTTCGCTTCCCTCCCTAAGATCAACCCCATCTCCTTCAGTTTGTGACCGAAACAAGTCTGGAACGACCATTTCTTGGTTTAGGCCAGAATTGTATAGATTGATCTCTCAAATCAAAAGCATTCCCGTGCAGTGCATTTGTTTAGGGTTTAGATTCGTTTCTCATCCACACACACCCATATTTACCAAAAACCACAGAAACAGTTTTCACCCATAAACACTCATCATCCCCCTAAAGGGGTAAACCCTAGGTTTTGATGTAGAAGATGTAATATGGGAGGTATAATTGTGTCTCCCAAGGTGTGGTATATGATATAAAGATCTAAGATCTCTGCTTAATGTCTTGAGGGTCTTCTTATATAGTGCTCACATGGTCTAGGGTTTAGAACCCGTTCGGGACCACGTATTCCTTGATTTAGAAGCCCAAACTCGTACCAAACACCTTAGTTACGGTTGGGTTCAAACCAGCCGTAACTATGACAAGAAAATTATGCTAAAACTCCCAGAGTTACGGTTGGGTCCGAGTCTCTTGGACCTGGCCGTAATTCTTCCTGTATACTTTTTGTCTTTCGCCATTTCGGCCGTAACTTCTTCATATGATGTCCAATTGACCTCATTCTTTTTGGGTTGAATTCGTATCGTCGTCCTCTACAAGATAGCAATGCCCAAATATTCATATCTCTTCATTTTATTTTACGGTTGGGTTGGACCTAGCCGTAACTCTTTATGAACTTTGTAGTGGAAATCAACTTGCTTTTACGGTTAGGTTTGGGGATGCTTTTCCCAACCGTAAATCTTCCTGGAACTTGTTTCCAAGAGTTGTCTTTGAACCTTCCAAATCCTTCATTTCATGCGTGAATGAACTCCTTTCCTCTTCTTAGCTCCTTTTAACTCCATTTCAATTGATTTCGGATGATTCACCTAAATAGAAAACAAGAGTAATACAAGGATAATATGCAAGAAACATAACAACTATTAGTATGGATTTGACACTCTAAACATGTAAATTATGCACCTATCAATACTAATATCCGGTCTTGGATCACACATATACAAGTACGCACACTGTGCTTATAATCCAATCATGGTTAAGTGTTCTAAACTCTCATTTTAATCATTGAAACATTCTTAGAAGACGACAATAGTTGTCTCATACAAACTATTATCTTCAAAGCAATTTTAAAGTGATCGAATGATCAATACGAAACATTCTGAGTCTACATCAAATGACTGTCTCACACAAATCATGTAAGATATTACCAGACAATTTTCACATGATCATCTTTAGACTTTCGTCAAGAATATAAGATGAACTTGGTTAAAGAGAAAGCTTACCAACACATATTTCGAGAAATATGTAAGCGAGTTAAACTCAGCTCGAAATATCAAATGTGTATAAATCAAAGTCTATATAGCTATACGACTTTTGTCTCAAATAGGAGATAGAGTAGAAATAGACTTGTAAGTGATAGATGAGTTTCAATCTCCACATACCTTTTGTTGATGAAGTTCCACAAGCCCCCCTTAGTAGTTCTTCGTTTTGATCTTCAATTGATGAACGCAAAGGTGAATCTCCCCTTTGTCAATTTTAGTGACAAAACTATCAATACATATGCTCAGCTTCTCATCCAAATTCTATCTTGGTTCTTCAACATTACTCGAAATCTTCAGTCACTTCCAAGATTCCAGAACGTGTTCAACTCAAAGATCATAGTTGTTGAAGATCCGTAGCCATAACAATAAGAAAACAGTAGCTCTCAATCATTGTTATACAATGTCATAATATTATTACACAACATCAAAGTTCAATTGTATCACAACTTTGACAATAATACTATGGTGATATGTATCACTCCTCCTTAGTCAATACTTCATCTCACAATGAAAACCACTCCCCCTTACATAATGATCCGTAAACCATA
This sequence comes from Papaver armeniacum, assembly GCA_023531295.1. Taxonomy (NCBI): domain Eukaryota; kingdom Viridiplantae; phylum Streptophyta; class Magnoliopsida; order Ranunculales; family Papaveraceae; genus Papaver; species Papaver armeniacum. The sequence continues at coordinate 29,668 of JAJJWW010013218.1, forward strand.
TGTATTTGTAGTGTGAACTACACAATAATTATCCCCCTTTTTGTCAATATAAGTTGGCAAAGGTACGAAAACTAGCGGGATCATAATGAAATTTTCATAGAGATACTTCATGAACAAAAGAGAACATATCAACTTTGTTTCGATGATTTCACATAGTCGAAACTTAGTGTATTCATCAAGGAGTTTATAAAGATACAAGATAACTCCTACAATATTCCACAGCCGCACTCCCCACAAAGATTTGGCAATTAAGCACAAGTTCAATTAAGAACTCTCCCCCATAAAATGTCATTCACGAAAGAACAACAAGAGCGACCTTACTTTTACAAGAAAAGAAGGATTTCTTTGGACATTAACAAATTACATGAAACATGAATTTGCATCCAGAAAACTCAATTAAATTAACCACAAAAGAACCCATGATTAATTTAATCGGAAATGCTAAACATAAGATAACTTACGGAGCCGCACAATACTTTCACATAGAAGTGGATCAGGGAAAGATCAATACTGCGGAATACACAAAGATTCATTCTATTTTCATCAATATTTACATAATGATACCATAGACTTAATCTTTGTTATCAAAAGTTCATTCTATCTTCCGCCAATATTTGCATAAATACATACAATAGACTTAAATTTTGACATATATGGGACAATTAGCAAACACACATATCCCATAACATTATTTGCAATATATGAAACCAAAAAAATTAATACTGCAAAATCATCTTCCAAATCAACTTTAGAATTTAAATAAATAAATCTAAAAAACATTGCAAGATGAAAATCGTTGGCAATAGCTATGTGTACTCACAATAATTGTTATTCCACTAGTTATCCTTCTTAAAACACAAGAATAAATTCTCATAAGAAGTTTCCTAGACATCAAGACAAACTCGTAATGCACATACAAGATGATTTGTCCTTAAAGGGTAGAATCAATCTTTTTCGCCCGAATTTACACCAAGAATAGCTACCAAAGGCATATAAAAGATTTTCTTAACAAGGAAGAACATACAAAGTCATTAACGACCATGCATCATAGTTCACATAAGATGATTGTGAACATTCAAAAATTCCAAAGCAATGCGTACTACTGCCCATTCTTGAACTTCCTTATTTTTGATTCACCAACATCATTCTTTTCAAAGCTACAAATGAGCTTAGAAGAGGAGTACTCCAATACTCCAAGTTCCCAAGTCCAAGAGAAGTAGAACAAGTGCGACGAAACGGAGTAAAACACTCAAAAACAAGAGACAGGACAATGACCAATCTTAACTCATCCAAATTCAATATTTCTCATCTCCAATTTAAAGATAATTCAAAGAGTAAGAGAATTCAAAAAGAATGAGGTCATTCCGAGTTCGTATGAAGAAGTTACGGCCAAAACAAATTTACCGAACATTGACGTCTACAGGCCAGTATGCATACGGGTTTGCAAACGAATTTTCGTGACCAGGAGCAGTATGCAAACGTGCTTGCATACTAAAATCCCTGGATTTTGATTTTAAATGATGGTATGCATACATGGTATGTGTACCATAAAGTCCAAACATGCCGAACCACTATTTTCAAACCTAAACTTTTAAAAACCTTAAACAAAAATCAAGGTAGGTAGAAATGAACGATAAGCAAGGTACATGGATCATTATAAGTATTCTAAGAAAATAATAAAAACACAAATCTTGCTCAAGTTTATAGACATACATTTTAGAAGAATCCAATCATGAATCCTACGGCATTACCAAAACTTCAATATCATACCTAACACAATATGTCACTAGTGGATAATGGGCTTTTTTTGACCCACATCCCCGACCCTCAATGGCAGTCAACGGACCGTGGACAGATCAGGACTGTCCTAGAGCTAATAAAAATACGGAGCACTGTTTCAAGCGTTAAAAACGGTCGTTCTATAACTTCTTTTATTTACGATTCAGCCATTCTTCAATGGTTATGGATATTACTGTAGTTAGAATCTCAATGAACGGCTGGAGATAAAAAAATAAACGGACAGAGATGAATGAATGGATAACCCTATCTCTTGTTTTTATTACCTCAAATATTCTTCCCCAAAAATTCTTTTATTTTCATTATCATTATCTCTCCGCCTCTCTTCTCTCCTGGTTCTTCCTTCATCCTATGCAAAAAAAAAAAATCATTCTCCACTTCTCCTCTCTTTGGTTGTTTCTCCAACATCAGTTAACCATAATATACTTCATCTTATCTTCTTCTTTTGTCCTCTACGGGTAGCTCCATTCACAGTCCACAGCTAGCATAACTACCACCTCCATCACCAGGAGCAACACCATCAGGTCCACCACCTTCTTGTTCTTCTTCTTCTTATTATTATTAATTTTTAGATGATTGAATTGGATTTTTATTTCGATGTGTTTTTTTTAGGGTCTGGAATTGATTTGTCAAGCTCCTTATTGAAGAGTAACAAAAATCAGTGAAGATGTGTTGATTATATGATATTCTTCGATTAGGAATCATCGGTAATTCTCAGTATCACTTCTTCTTAAATCTTATGTGAATTTTTAACCCCAGTCTTTATTTAAACATCACCAATAATTAGAGGTTTTGTTGTTTGCAGATTTGGGTTTGATATTGAAGTAGTTTATTACAAGGTGAACGCCCTTTACATTTAAATCTAGGGTTTTGTTAATTTTTCAATAGGAGATTATATTTGGATCTGTAATTGTCTAACTATTTTTTCTTTTGTGAAAAATTATGCAGGATAGGTCATGGTTCAATTGTAACAATCCCACTTGATGCAAAGGTTTTTCTGACTACTTATTACCATGTCTTCCAGATATCAGTTGTTTTTGTAGCCAACGTCTGTTGAAAGAAATTTAAGCTATAAAAGTGGGTTTCTATTAAGATTAGATTTTGGCAATAATTGATTTTGCTCTCTTTGATCTTTATTTTTCCTTTAGGTGATGGTTGAATTATTAGATTTCATTTGTGTGGTGATTATGGTGAATGGTAATATATGCTTGTCCTGTATAAATTTATTTTGAAATCTCTGCTGGTCATTTTTTATCATCAATGTATATCATCAATGAAGCTGTGGTTCCTGAGGTAAGCTCTTCATTTTTAACCCCAAGATCAAGAGATGAATACGTTATGTCGTGTTGACCTCACCTGGTATTTGTTTTGGTGTAATAGAAGACCTTAATTTTGCTTTAATGATTGCTTTAAATCACCTTTTATTCCTGACTTCTGTTCCTTTATTCTTGTCCTTCAGTCTTCGATATTTACAAAATACCTCTGAATAACATTAGTTAAGCCAAACATCGTCACTGAAGCTAAATTTGATTCATTGAATCATAGGAAATATCAATAATATTAACCCTTTGGTTGGTTCAATGGAAATGTGGAATTTCAATGCAACCAAGGCAGATTTAGCTTACACTTTTTAGTCTAGATTAACCTCTATATGGGAAGATATAGAATGATATGGTGAATAAAAAAAGGGCATATATAGATTGTTCATACAGCAATTTTGGCTTGTTATTTTTTATGGTGAATAATGATGAAATCGACTGATTTTTTCTGAAATCGTTGTAGGTTTTGAGTTCGGGGAACAAACAAAAGTTTAATCTTCCGCCAACTAAAGAAGGTCCCCTTTAACTTCCATTTTTATTTTTCTTGGTGTGAGTATGTATTCGCCTTTTCTTATTAAAAATATGGTTTCCAACTATTTCCCTTGCTGTGTTGCTTGTACTTCTCGCCTCGTATGCACTCACCTAATAGCTAGTGATATACAGAGACAAACTAAATTTTTTAGAGGGTCAGAATTCTGAAAGTTGGATTTCTTGTTATTTTGTTACTCAGGATATGGGGAAATGCCCTGTGGCTGGGGAGCCACTTACAATGGATAATCTTATGCCTGTAAAAACAAATAAGGTGAGATATGTTATCTCGTTACCATTTGTAGCTTCTAACGCTTATTAGAATTTAAAATTTCTAAGTTTTTGTTTTGTCAATTTTTTAATTTCAGTATGTGTTGTCTTTATATGAGTGGGATCATGTTATCACATTTTGCATAAGAACAACAATTACATACAGAAAGCAAGGCAAGAGCTAAGCCATGCTCTCTACCAGGTAAAACTTTGGCTTGGATGAAGGAAAATCCTTTAACTGATAATGATCTATAAACGTGTCGATAATTAAACTTGGTGTCATTGATTTAAATTAAAAATCCTAGTTGGTTGTAAAGTATGGGTGAAGTTGTTTCGTAAATACTTGTGCTGGCTAAGTTCCTATTTTGATTTCGTAGAACGTATTAAGCTTCAAAATATTTTTATACATAATATTACATCAACTGAGCATGATAAGGACCTTCAAATTCCAACTTGGTAGGTTAGATTTTCATGGCAGAATTGTCTAATATGTGCATAACTTCAATATGATGTAGTAAAATGCTCTTTCTCTCCGATCCTGATTTTACTTGTTTATAGGCTTGAAGTAGGATTACTGCTTGTTTTTTCGTAGCTTATGGTTTAGTTTTTTACTTGGTTGACCTGTATGCGCTGATGATATTTATTTACTGCAAGGCCAGTTAGGAATTAGGATGGCCTGCTAAATCTTGCTCTTGCATTTGCTGGTTTAGCACACTCATATCAGTATTTTTTTTTGAACAACTTATAAACTGGAAGCCTATGTTTGCAGATACTACGAGACTCATGTCACATTCTGCAATGTCATATAAAAGCAATCGGATCAGGTTCTGAGGGAGCTGACAGCTATTTGCAGGATCAATACAACAAGGTATTTTTATCACGTTGCAAACTGTTCAATGAGCTGAAATTCTTTGCAGGAGCAAATTCTACAAGCTTTTGGGTATGTATCATTCTCTAACTCCCCTGTTGCATTTTGTTGTGTTCCTAGATTTTCTATGGCCAGTTCAATTATATTATTCAACTAAGCAATTGTCGTTGAACTCTTGCGGCATCACATGATTATTGGTATAGCTAAATGTTTTTTTTTTAAGTTACCCCACTTCAACAAATGCACTAGCTGCATACTTGTATTCTTTATTTTCCCTTGCATCATGCAGTTTCCCTGTTTTCGCAAGAAATATATCTTTATGGAATCTTTTCTGTTAAAGTTTTCTTTTATGTACTTCCATTTTTGTTGGTTAATTAGGTACAAAGGTCTTGTATATGGTGGTAGTAAATTACTACCTTCAGGACAGACATTATCTTGGGGATGGTCTACAATACATTATCTTGGGGTCGGTCTTTGAATTCGCTTCAGTCGAGCCGCTAATGCATGTTTGTTGTAGAGCTCTTGGTTATGTTTTTATCTGTTTTTTTGGTGTTGGTGCATGGTGGTTTTCCTTGTATGTTTGTTTATGACAGGAAAAAATAGACTCGACTCATTGTCATTGTTGTTTCTTTTCCAGGTAGTTCAGATTTGAAGCAAGTAGAGAGACAAATACGTCGATTTATAGTTTGTGAGGCGGCTTCAGCGAGGAAACATTGAAGACTACATGGTCATCTTGGTTAGTTTGAGCTGATTGTAAGAAAGCATTATAATTTTACTTTGTTAGAAGTTTTGAGAAGTGTAAACTGGTGTTGATGGTGGATTTTCGTTTAAGGTTAAATTTGTAAATAACCAGAAAACTCATGCGCTGACATCTTGTAAAAGATAAAGCCGTTTATAAGTGACGGATACTCCTCACTTAATTCACCAAGAATGGAGCATGTAGCAAACAATCCCTTCCTGTGAATTTCATATCAGTCTTGTATTTCCTGTACTCATTACCAGTGTGGCATGACGACTGAGTGTTACTCTTACAGAGTAACACGAACCTCCAAGCACTATAATGAATCATTATCAGTGTGGCATGACGACCGAGTGTTACTCTTACAGAGTAACACGAACCTCAAGCACTATAATGAAACCATGTACGAAATACCCGTGCATGGGCCGATTCTCGGTGTGTTATACTAGCCCGAGCCCTCTCGGTGTGTTATACTAGCCCGATTGAGCCCCTCTCGGTGTGTTATACTAGCCCGATTGAGCGCCGGACTTGTTGTATCGATCTCCGGATGTGATCTGATCGCAGTCATCCAACTCCACAAGCATGATTGGATGACCACAGATCAATTCCATCACCCTAAGCATGGTATGGAATACCCACGGCCTTAGCTTGCCAGATATGATCTGATCGCAGTCATCCAACTCCACAAGCATGATTGGATGACCACAGATCAATTCCATCACCCCCAAGCAGGTATGGAATACACACAACCGACCCCGCATGGTCGACCATTGGCCTTCGCTTGCCAAGAAACCGTCCATACCAAGCATTATGGACGGAAAACCTAAATTAGGGTTTGCGGCATATTACATGTGCCGCAAAACGGTCTCAACCGTCCATCTTCGCAGGCATAGATGGAGGGTGTAGATGTAGACTCAAAGGGCCCGGAGCATGTCGACACGATCACCGTGTGACCGCCTACACACTTGACCAATCGGTCAAAACCAACCATGGTTGGTTACAACAAATTCGTCCGCCCAAAAGAGCATGGTCGCGCGGCTTTGAAAGCCAAAATTAGGGTTTCAAGTCATCACGCGCGTCCATCTTCTCCGGTACGAATGGAGGGTCACAGATTGGATTAACCAAGGCCGGTCATACCAGCATGACCACCGTGGGCCCATCTACCTCCTCTTGCGGTCGGCCAAGGCATACCATGCCCGGCTAATCCAAAAAGCCCGACCAAACTCACGCGGTTACATCTCCCAAATCCTAAACTGATCTCGACCGCTCAACTTCACCGGATGATTTGAGTGGCTTAGATCACGTTTTCATGGGATAATCAGGTATAGGTGTGAACACTAGCCTACCACCTACACGCTGGTATGATCGACCAAGACCGACCAAGATGGGTCGTCTTGGAACGCACGCCCAAACTTGGGATGTCATGCGGTTTCCAACTCCTTTGCGGCAAGGATTTCTCGCCGCAAACCGATCTCAACCACTCCTCTTTGACGGTCAAATTGAGTGGCCTAGATTGCATCTTCATGAGACGGTAAGACATGGACGTGTACACCATCATGCCGTCAACACGCATGTATGGTCGGTCCTCTACAAAATCCTTCCCATGCTTGGTTTCGACCAAGCTGAAGAGTGATGCTTGCGCACCTCCTTAAAAACCCTGATTTCATCAACGGCCGCGAGATGAGTGTCTCAAACATCATCTCATCCGTCCGACTTCACCTGACTTGGTTATACAACCCTGGTCAGGAGTTATTTGGTTAGTGAGGAGTCATTACCCATCACTTTACCACACCATAATGCAATACCTGCATAAAATACACACGATACTCCACAAGTATCGACTTTCTGAATAACGCAGTTATTCAATTCAGCATTACATGCTATCTTCCGTGGATCCACGATCCACATTCCAGACATCAATCATGTCACAAACTGGGGGATACTTATCGGGGTATTGGTCTGGTGGTTTCGGCGTGCGGCGTGCAACGCGCCATCACAAGAACGTGTTAGGAGGTCATGGACGGTTAGAGATGAACAGGAAGAGTGGGCAAGACCGGGCCGTGTGTTACCGACACACAACTCCACTACTCCATCATTCCACTACCTCCACTTCCCACGAGAAACGTGGAATGAGGCTCAATGACTTGTATAAAATAGGGTCTCCGCCTCTATTTCCAACAACAAGGGAATAACGGAGAACAACACAAGTTCGGACGGCTGTAAACCAAGTGTTAATACACCGTATTCAAACACTCGAGCCTGCTGGCATCAACCGTAAGCTTGCTCATCTTTCTGTTACAAGTCATAAGCAAGCCAACACCTTCACAACCTCAACACCTTCTTCGCTTCCCTCCCTAAGATCAACCCCATCTCCTTCACTTTGTGACCGAAACAAGTCTGGAACGGCCATTTCTTGGTTTAGGCCGGACTTGCACAGATTGATCTCTCGAATCTACAAGCACTCACCGCGCAGTGCATTTGTTGAAGGTTTAGATTCATTCCTCATCCACACCCCAAATTACCAAATTCTGCAGGAGTAGTTTTCACCCATCAACAATTGGCGACCACAGTGGGAGATTGATCTATCGGTTGCATAAAATTGAATCCTCAATTTTTCAGTTTCCATCTCGCAATGTATCCAGGAAACTACGGGGCGGTTCGAGATATCATGGGAAGCATATTTGGAATCTTTGGAGGATGTCTTGGCAAATCAAGCCGGTATCACAGGGAGGCGAGAGCGAGACATTTCGCCTTTTGAATGATATAGCGGCACAATTACAAGAAGGGTCGACGAGCATCTACTCGGGCGGACAAGAAATGTTGAATCATTAGGCAGAGTCACACCTTTACTCGGTGAAGAGGCAAAAGAGCACGTAATCACGGGGACTCAGGAGAGACGAACAACATGGCCCGGCCGACGAAGACTCGAGGAAACTCCACAGAGGAAAAAACTTGCCCTGGAGTACTACAATGTCTAGGATAAAGAAAGGGAGCTGCGGCCTATGGAGCCCCGCTAGAAGATTTGTATTTCAAAACTCCTATTGAAGCACGGAAGACTGTCCAATCCGCATCGGCCTTCCAACCAATGAAGAAACGCTTTGAGGAAGGAGAAATCAATCGGGAAATGCCTCGAATACGGAGGATGGGAGCGTTCAATCCGGTCACTCTCGGTGACATTACGACACCTTCCACATCCCTCTACCTAGGCAAGCGATCCGCAGATATGATGACACTCGCAAGTCTTCCAACTTCATCTCCTATTCCACATCGAAGCCACGGGGAGACATTGCAACGCCCGCTAACGCAGGAAAAAGCTAGACTCAAGGTACTTACATTTCCCTTCCCAATGAAGAAGATTCTGGAGCTGCTGGAGACGTGGGTGCGAAATGGAGAGGTGGAGCTACCCCCGGTATGGAGTCCGCCTACCGATCAGGAAGTAATGGACCCGAGGTACTGTCATTACCACCGGCTCCTTCATCACCCCACCAGTGAATGCAGCGCTTTGAAGCGCATTGTTCAGGAGAAGCTCGGTTCAGAAAGATAGCTTGCGGAGGATTTTCTTAGAGAGGCTACTCCGGTTTGATGTAGTGAGGCTTCAAAAGCAAGTAAGTTTTACTCAACAACTTTACAAGAGAGATAGTTTAGAATTCACTGGGACTTAGCATCCCGCATGTGGAAAAAGAGGCTCAGTGATCAAACGCCATGTTTGTTTCCATTCGTACCTCCCTTTTACATAACATTTGCAATTTCATGCGCAATCATTCATGACCAAGATGCAAATTTCATTTAACATAATCCCTTTCAAAAAGGTTGTTCACAAAACTATCTCAAAATAAGCCAATTCAATTACCTATTCAAAACCGGAAGCCAAATTACGAAAGAAAATCCTCACTATCACTCAAAAAGAAGAAACATCTAAAAAAGAAGAGACAAGTATATGGCACAAATCAAGGAAAGTCCTTCAGCAACAACTCATCCTTCTGCGCAAGAGAGACTTTCATCCTTTGGTCACGGCTGCCTTGAGCTCCGAGTTCTTTAGACAACCTCTCAACCTCTTCTTCACGGCGAGCAACACGGTCCGCGGAAGGGACTTCATCATGTAGTTTCGGAGCTCCCGATCTCGGAGAACCCTTTGAAGAACCGGGGAGCATTGAAGGCATGTACTTTGCGCAAACACGTCAGATGGCACCTCCAATCTTCAACCACCTCTTGTAAACCTTTTCCTGGGCCGGCGCTCATCCCTCGGATGGAAACTAAAGCTTCTTGGACCCAGCGGTTGACCAATGCAAGACGACTCTGAGCTTCGCGGTGGTAGCAATATGGTGATGGCCGTGTTTCTTCCAGTTATCGTGTACAACTTTTCAAACCGAACAGCACTGCAGATCCACCAACCAACACATGACTGGATAAGGGACAGTAAAAGGAGGATCGAACAAAGCCCCAGGCTGCATCACCGGCAATTCGGCGACCGCGGGAGTCTTGTCAGTTGCGGGAGGCCTTTCAGAAGAGGTCACCACAATAGCCATACGGTCCGAAGCTTTGTTCGGGATGGATGTCAGAGGAGCCGTCTCAACTCAGGCTGCCACCGCCTCTCTCTGCATTCCTTACGACATCTATTTCACTCTGGGTGTTGATTTCCGTCACGACCCGTCGACAAGATCACTAAGGAAAGCGCCTTGTTCAACCGAGCTTGCATCATCTTTGTCGTGGTCAGAAAAAGGAGCGGTTTCTCCAGACTTCTCAGTATGAAAGTCAGTACCGCCAGACTTCTCAGCATGAAGGTCCGTCATTGAGACTTCTCAAAGATGAAGACCAAAAGATGCCCGGCCTTCCCCGTTTTGAATGCGTGCCAACCTTGTGAAGGCATTATCCTTCGAAATTCCCTGATTTAAAACAAGGATCGTTTTAGAAGAACTTACACTTAGGAGAAATGAAAGAACCGATGGGAGGAGATTTAAGTACTGCATATTGGAAGAATTGAGGATTTACCAGGACGCATGCTTGCCTCTTAGGTCTCTCTCCTACTTGGGGACTGCAATCCTCAGCTCTTGTCCGTTTGTTGGGAAGTGGCTTCAACCGAAATGCTTCGTCAAGATGTCGGAAGATGGCTCACTACGGGAATTCGTCACAACACTCTTCGAAAATTTACGGAAGATCAGGTTGTTTCCCCCAAAATTCTTTATACCTGCCGGTCACCAGGGTTTCTCCCAATAGGCGAGAAGGGAAGGCTCAACCGTGTCTAAGAACACATTAGCGTTAAGACTTTGTGGAAGGAATTCTTCGAGCCCCTAGTGGACGGATAAATGGGACACCCGATCGAATCCCATTTGGCGGCGACAGCCTGTCAATGTTGTACGGAGTCCTGAAAATTCTCCGTCGAATAGAGGCAGGACATATCTGGAATGCCAGCACGCGCAGGTAAATAATTTCCCCAGATCTCATGGTCTTGACATCGGTACGCAACACAACGCCAGGATCGTCAGCAAAGGTCTTTGGCTGAACGATGGAAGGGTGAATCGCCCCCATGGATGAAAATCTATGGAAGAAATGTTGTCAAATACCTCCACAAGTTTTATTTTCGGCTTTAGGACGCTTCTTATTCCATCGGAGTATTCTCGAGCCGCCGTACAAGTTAACGAGTGAAGGTGCAGGAGTAGAAGCATAACTTCTGAAGTGTTCCCATAAGAGCGCCTGAAGAAAAGCGAAGTGAACGTGCGACTCCACCTTCTTGTACCCGTTAGAAACATGCATATCCATTGCCAAAGCGTCTAGGTGAGAATACATCGATCCAAGGAACAATGCACCTAGAGGAAGAACTTCACCCTGCGCCATCCTTATAGCAATTTTGACAAGGTTACGTCTAATTGTCCTCTTTCCGGAACCGTCATCAAATACGTCTCTGGATAGCCATAGAGGCAGAGGAGAACGCGATCGGGGCGAGCTCGTTTTCCAACTCTGCGAAGACCACTCCGAAACCCACCGGGTGTAGAAGCATTTCGCGTCTTTTTCTCCTCCTTCTCCAGTTGTCGAATTCCGCCACCTTTTTGAAGTATAGCGGCATAATTACTCTCCTCCGTGTCGAGAGTTCGTAAGAAAGATTTCCGGCAACAGGCGGGTTCATTAATGCAGCTACACTCTCCAAAGTAATAGTCATCTCTCCCCATCTAGATATGGTGTGTGAGTGGAAATACGCCACCGAGAAATGAAGGTGATCAAGCCGCGGTGTCTTTCCCTAATTTCGAGGTAGCGAGATGCCATGACCGCATCAAGAATTACGTGCTTTGGTCAAATTGTCCTTAATGCCCTCATTACTCAACATGCGTCTCATCCATCCTTCATAAGAACCCGGTGGAGCATGGCAAATCTTGAAGTCAATAGGAGAAGGCGGATATTCGTTCCTTTGAGACAAAAATCTCATCACAAGTGCGGAAGAAGAAAATGGGTCGGCATCCATATTTTAAGATCGGGAAAGCAAGACTATCTTATGAGAAGGATGCTTCCTAATATTTGGAAAAGGCGAGATGAACAACTCATCATTGATGTTCGGCATATCCTTGAAGCATCAACACTTCTGACTTGGCACCAGCATTATCTTGAGGAAGACATGTTGATAGGAGTTCTCTTCTTTCTCTACCGCAATGAGATAAAGACAGGAGTTAGAACTTGTGAAAGCACATGAGAAGTGTAGTCACACACGGCAAGACACAACTCACGAGCGGAGCATACAATGGCCGGTCCAAATACCATTCAAATCGGCACAAAATTGATCGATTTGATCAAGTACGAATTTTAGTCCGGTACAAGTTTCGATCAGTATTGACTTCAAGTTCTCGGTATAACTTTCAAGTCGGTATAAGTTTCAAATTTCAGTCAAGCATATGTGAATAAGACCACGTTCCAGGCATACACGGCGGGCCCGCATTCATCCGCATACATCACAACACAATTTTCTTTATTCATGGGAATTGTGTCTACGGGATTCAAGCTAGATGGCGGAAAAGCTAAGCATGCACATGTCTTACGAAAGTGTTTACCTAACAAACTAGGGTTTTACTTTCAAAAAAAAAAAAAAAAAAAAAAAAGGAGCGGAACTTACCTCGGGGCGCGCACGTGCAGCGATTCCGGCAACAGCAGTATGCAAGTAGCAGCGGCTCGGCAGTAATGGCGACAATTGACGACGGCAGTGAACCAGGGAGCTGCTTCAACAATAAAAAAAAAAACTCGTGAGGAAAGAAAGGGGTTTTGTCTCTTTTATAGACAAAAATTAGAAGAATCCCAATAGAAGAAGGATTCCTCCCTTATTTGGTTTCCTCTTTTGATTCAAATACCCAAAGAAAAAACCGGCCCCACCAAAGGATTCCATACAAAGCGTAACGGCGTGGGAAACTAGCGGTCGACCAACACTCTTCCGGGTAAACTCCTTTTATCTGCCTTTCTCACGTATGTATGTCACCATCTCATGCCTACCACACAATAATGTAACCATTATGTGCTAGGCGAGAGGACTTAATGTTGATGGTGGATTTTCGTTTAAGGTTAAATTTGTAAATAACGGAGAAAACTCATGCGCGACATCTTGTAAAACATAAAGCCGTTTATAAGTACGGATACTCCTCACTTAATTCACCAAGAATGGAGCATGTAGCAAACAATCCCTTCTGTGAATTTCATATCGAGTCTTGTATTTCATACTACTCATTACCGGTGTGGCATGGCGGAGTGTTACTCTTACGAGTAACACGAACCTCAAGCACTATAATGAATCATTATCGGTGTGGCATGACTGAAGTGTTACTCTTACTGAGTAACACGAACCTCAAACACTATAATGAAACCATGTACGAAATACCCGTCACAAGGTGATTCTCGGTGTGTTATACTGCCCGAGCCCTCTCGGTGTGTTATACTAGCCGATTGAGCCCCTCTCGGTGTTATACTAGCCCGATTGAGCGCCGGACTTGGTATCGGTCTCGGATATGATCGATCGCGATCATCCAACTCCACAAGCATGATTGGATGACCCACGGATCGATTCCATCACCCTAAGCATGGTATGGAATACCCACGGCCTTAGCTTGCAGATATGATCGATCGCGGTCATCAACTCCACAAGCATGATTGGATGACCACGAGATCAATTCCATCACCCCCAAGCGGTATGGAATACACACAACCGACCCCGCATGGTCGACTATTGGCCTTTGCACTTGAAACCGTCCATACCAAGCATTATGGACGGAAAACCTAAATTAGGGGTTTGCGGCATATTACATGTGCCGCAAAGCAGTCTCAACCGTCCATCTTCGCGAGGCATAGATGGAGGGTGTAGATGTAGACTCAAAGGGCCGGAGCATGTCGACACGATCACCGTGTGACCGCCTACACACTTGACCAATCGGTCAAAACCAACCATGGTTGGTTACAACAAATTCGTCGCCCAAAAGAGCATGGTCGCGCGGCTTTGAAAGCCAAAATTAGGGTTTCAAGTCATCACCAAGGCGTCCATCTTCTCGATACGAATGGAGAGTCCTGATTGGATTAACCAAGGCGGTCATACCGGCATGACCACCGTGGGCCCATCTACCTCCTCTTGCGGTCGGCCAAGGCATACCATGCCGGCTAATCCAAAACGCCCGACCAAACTCACGCGGTTACATCTCCCAAATCCTAAAGGCGATCTCGACCGCTCAACTTCAGGATGATTTGAGTGGCTTAGATCACGTTTTCATGGGATAATCGGTATAGGTGTGAACACTAGCCTACCACCTACACGCTGGTATGATCGGCCAAGACCGACCAAGATGGGTCGTCTTGGAGCACGCCCAAACTTGGGATGTCATGCGGTTTCCAACTCCTTTGCGGCAAAGGATTTCCGCAAACCCGATCTCAACCACTCCTCTTTGACGGTCAAATTGAAAGTGGCCTGGTGCATCTTCATGAGGCGGTAAGACATGGGCGTGTACACCATCATGCCGTCAACACGCATGTATGGTCGGTCCTCTACAAAATCCTTCCCATGCTTGGTTTCGACCAAGGCTGAAGAGTGATGCTTGCGCACCCTCCTTAAAAACCCTGATTTCATCAGCGGTCGCGAGATGAGTGTCTCAAACATCATCTCATCCGTCCGACTTCACCGACTTAGTTATACTGACCACAGTCGGGGAGTTATTTGGTTAGTGAGAGTCATTACCCATCACTTTACCACACCATAATGCGATAGCGCATAAAATACACGATACTCCACAAGTATCGACTTTACGAATCAACGCAAAGTGCGATTATTCAATTGGCGATACATGCTATCTTCCGTGGATCCACGATCCACATTCAGTTATCAATCATGTCACAAAGCTTGGGGATACTATGAGGTATTGGTCTGCGGCGGTTTACGGCGTGCGGCGTGCAACGCGCCATCACAGAACGTGTTAGGAGGTCATGGACGGTTAGAGATGAAGCCGGAAAAGTGGGCAAGACTGGTCGTGTGTTACCGACACACAACTCCACTACTCCATCATTCCACTACCTCCACTTCCCCGAGAAACGTGAATGAGGCTCAATGACTTGTATAAAATAGGGTCTCCGCCTATTTCCAACAACAAGGGAATAACGGAGAACAACACAAGTTCGGACGCGAGAAACCAAGTGTTAATACGGACCGTATTCAAACACTCGAGCCTGTTTGCATCAACCATAAGCTTGCTCATCTTTACTTGTTACAAGTCATAAGCAAGCCAACACCTTCTTCGCTTCCCTCCCTAAGATCAACCCCATCTCCTTCACTTTGTGACCAAAACAAGTCTGGAACGGCCATTTCTTGGTTTAGGCCGGACTTGCCTGCAGTTGATCTCTCGAATCTACAAGCACTCACCGCGCGATTGCATTTGTTGAAGGTTTAGATTCATTCCTCATCCACACCCAAATTACCAAATTCTGCAGGAGTAGTTTTCACCCATCAACAACTGGATTCAAATATTAATAAAGCATTACATCCTTTTTTGTGTAATTTCGAACCTACTGAATCAATGAATGTGAAATGTATGAGTGCAGGTTTGATTTGAATTTGAGTTTGGTTTGAATTCTCATTTGAGTTTGATTTAATTCTCATTTGAGATTTGGCCAGATTCAGTCAGCCCAGACAGATTCAGTGTAGGCATTAGCCAATTCTAATAATTATTTTGTTATATTTAAATGTATATCTACGACTGACAACATTCAGCCTTAAACGTTGAACGGTTAGAATCGGTCATTGATTTAAGTTGTTCCACGACCCCCATAGCCTAGTCATAGATGAAAAAGACGCTCAAACAGCGACCCTTTCCCCGACCGCCAAAGCAAGTCATTTAACTTGTATCTATGACTTGCTTTGTGGTCGCTTTAAAGCTTTATTTTCCACTAGTGTATGCGCCCCAATTCTCGTGCTTCCCTCACCGTATACATATCAGGGCATTCCTTGGTGAGGATGCACTTACAACACAATCAAGTTGTGTTGAGGTGAGCAAGGTCTTGCTCACCACAAGTGATCGGGAGACTTTACCGCAACTATGGATTTTCACCATCTATAGTTTTGGCTTATTCAGTTTCACTATTGGATTATCATCAAAGAGATCGCTTTTAGAACCTTTTCACATCAAATCCAATTTTCCAAAGAACTTTTAAGTTCCAACATCATGGATATCGCTTTCTCCATAGTCATGGAATTTTCTGGGAGATCATTCCTTTTCACACTCAAAGCATCATTGACTTTCTTTGGTATCCACTTCTGAGTGCGTTTAGGAAAAACCAAAATCTTCTTCCCATTACTCTCTTCTAGATTTCTCGGAAGATAATTGGATTGACTATTCTTTTGTAGGTTAGCCTTTCTCCAATTGGGAGCATCGGATCTTTTCTTCGTCTTTACGAAGTTATCCTTTTGATAACCATTACGATTGTGAAAAGGATTCGTATGACGTTTATAGGCAAAACTAGGTTTATCACAGCACTGATTCCTTTGCATAAAGGTTGGACAGTTACAACCTGTAACATTAAGGGGATTAGTCTTAACATATGATCTTGGTTTCACAACTTCTTGTGATGTCCAAACAAGAAAATCATGAAGTTTCTCATTCCTTATACGGAAACGACATCTCCTTTCAGGTGACCTTTATTTCCGCAATAGTGGCAAACATAAGGAATTTTCTTACCTCGATCCGTGTGTGCTGACTTAGGAGGTTGATATACTTTGCTATTTTGAACCTTAACTTCCGGTGAAGGTATTTCACTTTTGCCATCAGTGAAAACCTTTAGTTGAGAAGAATCACTAGCCTTAACAAATTTTACCTCTTTGCTAATACTTGGAGCATATATTCCCTTATAGCCCAATCCTAGTGTATCACGATGATTTTTACTTGCCCCTAGCATAGTGGTTAATTTGCTTGAACTAGTATTGAACTTTTTCAAGTCATCTTCCAACATCTTGATTTTATCAAGAGCAGCAGCTAAATCAGCTTCAAAGCATTTTTCTCGAGCGAGATAAGCGCTTTCTCTGTCATCAAAACTTGCTTGCTGAGAGTTAATCATTGCTCAAGTTTCTCTTCCAACAAGAAGTATTTTTGATAAACATTATCACATTCAAGTGACTTTCTACTCAGGTTTTCCTCGGAATCTTTGAGGATCGATTCGCAAGAGCGATTCCAACCATAAAAACCTCTGTAAATCCTTTTCAATTTCTTGTTTTCTCGACAAATATGGGTTAGAAAAGGAGTGACAAAGGAAGTCATCAACTTTTTCACTGGTTTCAACAACTTAACATACTCTGAGATTTCCTCATCAACATCTCTTTTAATATCTGAGTCACCTTCGTCATAAAGTTCATCCATTTGTTCTTCAGGAGTGTTTCCCAATTTATCAACGAGTTCCACATCACAAGGATGTTTAGATTTTGACCTAGATGTGACAGTTCTCTCAAGAGAATTTAATTTTTGAAAATCATCATTAATTTTTTGTTGATACGTTATTAGAGATAGACTCGTCCATCCAAGCAGATTGCTTCAAATACGAGACTTATGAGGTCTTAGCGTGTTTGCCTGCTACGATGCAATTGAAAAAGCGGGGTCTAACAACCTCACTCAATATTTCGTTTAGCAATCTATATGGACTAACTCCAATATACTTTCAATAGAATCAACTAAACAGTCAGACTCAATCTTTAGAAAAGTGTATCAAAGAGTTATATCTCTGTTTCTCGATTCAATCTGCAAACAAATAGGAATTTGCGAGCCCAGTTGAATATGCGAAATAACTTGGACGGTATCAAAAACCAATATCCAAGTGTCAATCAATTTAATCAACAACCCAAAGTTCGAATTCACAAACTGATTGAACTTACGCACAACCTGTGATATTTCAATTATATAGAAAATATAATACGGAAAAGAAATAACAAAGACACCAGAATTTTGTTAACGAGAAAACCTAAAATGCAGAAAAACCCTGGAACCTAGTTCAGCTTTGAACACCTGTACTGTATGAAGCTTCTACATACACTGGCCTACTACAAGTTAACCCGACTGGAATATAGTTGGGCCCTAACCAATCTCACACTGAGTCAAGGTACAATTGCGCTCCTTCGTCTCTGAATCCAGTAGGGACTCTCACGCACTTGATTCCCTTAGCTGATCTCACCCATAACTAAGAGTTGCTACGACCCAAAGTCGAAGACTTGATAAACAAATTTGTCTCACACAGAAAAGTCTATTGAAATAGATAAATCTGCTCCCATAGAAATACCTACGAGTTTTGTTCCATCTTTTGATAAATCAAGGTGCACAGGAACCAATTGATAAACCGGACTTATGTTCCCGAAGAACAGCCAAGTATTATCAATCACCTCACAATAATCTTAATCGTATGGAAGCGAAACAATATATTGTGGAATCACAAACGATGAGACGAAGATGTTTGTGACTTCTTTTTATCTTACCTATCGGAGATTAAATCTCGAGCAAATCTTAGAGAAGATAATACTCAATACGATAGAATAAAGCAAGATCAGAACATGCAACTACAGAGAAAATAGTTGGGTCTGGCTTTACAATCCCAATGAAGTCTTCAAGTCGTTAACCTATGAGGGTTCTAGGAAAAACTTAGGTTAAAGGAGAATCAACTCTAGTCGCAATAGTATCACACAGGAGGTGTGGGGATTAGGTTTCCCAGTTGCCACAGTTCTCCCTTATATAGTCTTCAAATCGGGGTTTGATAGCTTTGGAACAAAGCAATCAATATTCACCGTTAGATGAACTCCTGATTAGATTCAAGATAATATCTTTCAACTGTTAGATCGAACTTAGCTTGTTACACAAATGAAATGTACCATCATTTAGATATGGGTAACCGTACCTAAACGTGTTCAGTTGGCTCAACAATTGTTAACCGAAGTTAGCCATATGAACACTTTCATATCAACCTTATTCATCTTAATCACAACTAGTTAAAATGACTCAAATGAAACTAGTTATAGAGTTGTTCAATTGTTTATATTCTCACAGAAGTATACAAGACACAATTGAAGCAAAATCGGTTTGATTCACTCGAATCAATTCATGAACATTATAGCCACGGTTTGTAAAACATTGCATTCCTTATTATATAAATGTATTAGTTCATGAGATAACTGATTCTAGAACATAACCAACTCAAGTATGCAAACGGGTACGCATACCTACGTAGCCGGACTTGGACTGTGTTCGCCAGTATGCAAACTTGTACGCATACTATTGTACACTTCCAAACTTCAGTTGAAACCAGTACACGTACAGGTACGCCTACTATAGTTC
This sequence comes from Papaver armeniacum, assembly GCA_023531295.1. Taxonomy (NCBI): domain Eukaryota; kingdom Viridiplantae; phylum Streptophyta; class Magnoliopsida; order Ranunculales; family Papaveraceae; genus Papaver; species Papaver armeniacum. The sequence goes on from JAJJWW010013218.1 coordinate 49,000, forward strand.
CCGGACTTCAATTGACTTCGCCAGTACGCGTACATGTACGCATACTCTAGCTCCCGGACTTCACCTGACCAACCAGTACGCATACGGATATGCATACTAATTTCCGGTCTTGGATCACACATATGCAAGTACGCACACTGTGCTTATAATCCAATCATGGTTAAGTGTTATAAACTCTCATTTCAATCATTGAAACATTCTTAGAAGATGACAATAGCTGTCTCACACAAACTATTAGCTTCAAAGTAATTTTCAAGTGATCGAATGATCAATAAGAAACATTCTGAGACTAACTCAAATGACTGTCTCACACAAATCATGAAGATGTTACCAGGCAATTTCACATGACCATCTTTTGACTTTTGTCAAGAATATAAGATGAACTTGGTTAAAGCGAAAACTTACCAACACATATTTCGAGAAATATGTAAGCGAGTTAAACTCAGCTCGAAATATCAAATGTTTATAAATTAAAGTCTATATAGCTATATGACTTTTGTCTCAAATAGGAGATAGAGTAGAAATAGACTTCCGAGTGATAGATGAGTTTCAGTCTCCACATACCTTTTGTTGATGAAGTTCCACAAGCTCCCTTAGTAGTTCTTCGTCTTTAATTGATGAACGTCGTGAAGTTTAAAGCTCAACTACACATTCTATCATAGTCCGAGACATAGCTATAAGTAGACTAGAAATCAAGACTTATAGTTTTGATCACTAAACTTGACAAACAAGCTTGAGATAGCAACACTTGTGAGTTCGACCGAGCAGTGCTCTAACAGTATACAAAACCGGTACATGTACCATGACAAAAATAGTCACGAACAGGAATACAGTACATGTACTTACCGTGTCGAATATTCTCAGATGCATCAGAATTATTTCTATGAGATAATCGGCATTTGAACAACTCTCTAAAAACACTATCTAGACATGTTTGATCAAAAGTGTGACTCAAGATTAAAGTCTTAAAGTGTAATATGAAAATTGTTAAGCTTATCGTTCGACTGGTTAGTTTCTCTAACCTTTTCTGAACAAGTCATTATACATGGTTCGGTTATGGTTCATCCTACCAGAGTGTATATTCTGTTATGTTAATCTCAAGTCAGGTTTTTCATCTAACGGTGATATTGATTGCTTGATTCCAAAGCTACCATAGCTTATATCCAAAGCAACCTTGATCTTGAAAGTCTATATAATGAGAACCTCTAACAACTGGGATCTTTGAATCCCTGACGCTATTCTTGTGTGTCCTAGTTTTAAACTAGAGTTGTCCTCTCCTTTAAACCTTTTTAGGTTTAGCGACTAAAAAGAATTCACCTAGGGATTCGTGAAGCCGGGTCCAACTATCTTTATCTTGATAGTTCGTGTATCCTGATCTTGATTTGATTGTTGAGCCTTGCTCCAACAGGAAAGATATATAGAAATCACAATGTTTCTTCGTCTCACACTTTGTGATCCACGAGTATCTACCCGGTGAAAAATATCTAGGCTGCTCTTCTGGAGTCATAAGACCGGATTTTGAGGTTTGTTAGACTTTGTCTATTGCAATCGATTTCCTATCTCACCTTGATCTTTGATCAGAACGGAGATCGCATATAGGTTTATCTGTGGGATTCATATTACTTTAAAATCTTCAATCGAGTTGAAGCAACTCTTAGGATGTAAAGGACGTCAGCTAAGGGAATCAATTGCGCGGAGTCCTGCTGGGATTTAAGATGCGTAAAGAGCGCGACTGTAACTAAATCGCTGTGGCGGTAGATTGGGTCTCAACTACATTCTAGTCCGAAGTTTTGACAGTAGGCTAGTGTATGTAGCGGCTTAATACAATTTGGTGTTCAAATCTGGACAAGGTCTCGGGGTTTTTCTGCATTTGCGGTTTTCTCGTTAACAAAATTTCTGGTGTCTGTGTTATTTCTTTTTCCGCATGATATTGTTTATATTTAAAAATTAAATATCACAGGTTGTACGTAAATCAATCAAAGTAGATATATCCATCCTTGTTTGTTGGATACGACTTGATTGATCTTGGATATTGATCTTTGGAATCGTCCAAGTACTCTCACGGAATAATCAGGTTCACGGACTTGTCTTTGTTTACATTCTGGTTGTGGGATAAATAGATATAAGCTCTTCTTATAATTCCTGATTGAGATTCATTAAGTTTTAACTCTCATAATTGTAATTGAGTTTAGTCCATACATGTTGCCTAAGAAAAATTTGGTCTTGTATTTTGGTACCCCCACGTTTTCATCACGAACTATCAGATAAAACACCTAGCTTGATGAATCCCTAAGTACAGTCTTTAAGTCATAAAGCTAATTATGCTTCACAGAGAAAACCTATGTTAATAAAGGAAGACTCTAGCAACCAACTAGGACACAGCAGTGTCAGGGATTGAGGAGTCTTAATGCATGAGTCTTTCTATTTATAGAATTCAAGGCTTTAGGTAGCTTTGAATTCAAGATAAGATAACTTGAGATTCAAGCAAACACTTTCTCAGTTTAGAATGATTTTTTTAGGAATTCATGTAAGCATGTGAGAAATTCGCATTGAAATCACACATAAGAATATACACTTTGGTCCAGAGTACTGGAACCATTTACAGTGATAGTTCGTGTTAGAAAAATGCTCGTTTGAACCCATAAGTTTTGCTATCTCAAGCTTGTTGTTAATGTTAGATGATAAAAATTATATCTCGATTTCTAATCTACTAAGTCAAATCTCGGACTAGGTTAGAATTTGGCAGTCGAGTATCAAACATCAACCTCGAAGACTGAAGATCGACAAGGACATTTGGAGAACTTCTGTATCAGGTATGTGAAGACTGAACCATTTTATTTTACTCACTATCTTACCATTCTATCTGTTGAGACGATGTCGTTATGATTTCTTGTAGATTTACAAATAAGGAGTTTCGAGTCAAGCTTGTCTTGTTAAAAATCATGATATATTACTTTAGCAGTATGTTCAACGATCCTTAAAAAAATTAGTTCTAAGCAAGTTATTGTTTGAATTGATTTGTGGATCAATTGAAAATTACCCATGCAAGTGATTTTATCACGTGGGAATGTTTCAAACATTATAAGAGAGAAATATTGAACTATCTCTGCTCATGGTAAGTTGGCGAATCAGTTCGCAAACCATAGAAATCTGAGTTTCAGAAATACAAGAAGGTTGGCGAACCAGTTCGCAAGACGTGAGTTCAGTTGGGAACAGTTCACTAACCCGGTTCATGAACCGTTGTGAACTGAATTTTGAAGTTGGTATTATAATCTAGCAGTTGGCGAACCCGGTTCACGAACCGTGGTCAACTAATTTCGGTATCCCTATAGTGTTGGCGAACCAGGTTCACGAACCGTTTCTCCCCGACTCGTGAACAAGCCTTATGGTACACGAACCGTTTTACCAACCATCCAAGTAGATTTTAGCAGATGCTCAAAGACTTATTTTTTAAATATGTTTAGCATTGCTAGAACTCTCTCAAACACTTTTAAGACTTTATGGATCACTCAATTACTTATGTGTTTGCATCATGATTAAATTCTTAGGTGTTTAAATGAACATTAAATTGCGTTTAATTCTTTGCAAAGTAATCAAAAACGTTCCTCCGTCCTACTCGGTAGGTACCTTGTAGCGAGGAGCGATGAGCTCGGACTTGAAAATCTCCAAAACTCGGCTCATACTCGGAACCTATTTATTGGAGATTTGTATATAATACTCATGAGTCATGACCTATGCCTAGTACTCGTCCGATTTATATATAATACTCATTCTCCTCGGCCAATTATTCGGCGAGTACTCACCAAAATCGGTCTAATCGGCCGACTTAATCGTTTTTCATCGGAATGACCATGGACTCAGAAATCACATCGTTCATTTACCTGGTAGCGAGTACTTGCCCCTTACTCGGCCGAGGAGACCGATTTCGACAAATTTGGTTCTTTGGCATACTTGCCAAACCGAATAGTCATTATACACGGTTCCATAACTGGTTCCTAGTGTATTTTCTTCTATTGTATTTTCAAGACCTAAAAGTGTTTGCTTGATTCTCAAGTTATCTTAGCTTGAATTCTTAACAACCCTTGGTCTTTGAAAACTATATAAAGAGATGCTCTTTCAACTGGGAAAATCAATCTCTGACACTTTGTGTCCTAGTTGATTCTAGAGTCGTCCTTTATAGACTTAGGTTTCGTCTGAAAAACATAATTAGGTTTACGAATAAAAGATTACGCTTTGGGAATTTGTGAAGCCGGGTATGACTATCTTTACCTTGATAGTTCATGAATCCCGATCTTCCTATTCTGTTATCGAGATTTTCGTAGTATCTTTCAGGTAAGATAGATAGTAATTGCATTCTTTTCGTCTCAGACTTTGTGATTCCTCAAGATAGATATCTAAAAACTAATCTTAATTTATCTTTTGAAGATTGTTCTTGAGAGGTGGTTAAGAATCTAGGCTGCTCTTCGGAAGTCGTAAGTTCTGGATTTGTGAGGTTTGCTAGATTTTTCTATTGCAAACATATTTCCTCACCTGGATTTTTGATCTAAATAGAAATCAAATAGGCGTATCTGTTAGAGATGGATTGGTATCAAAAGTCTTCACTTAGGTTGAAGAAACTCTTAGGATGTAAAGGACGTCATCTAAGAGAATAAATTGCGTAGGGCCTTGCGAGGTTCAAGAGACGTAAGGATCACGACTGTAACTGAATTGCTTGGAGGGTGAATTCGGTCTCAACTGCATTTCAATATGAAATTTGATAGTAGGCTAGTGTCTATAATGGCTTAATACAGTTTGATGTTCAAATCTGGACGAGGTCCCAGGGTTTTTCTGCTATTGTAGTTTCTTCGTAAACAAAACTTCTGGTATCTTGTGTTTTTTTTTCCGCATTATATTATTTATCTTTATAATAGGATTTACGCAAGTTGTACGTATTCAATCTTAGTAGATACGTCCATCAAATTTTGATCGATTACGAGACTCGTTTCTTATAAAATTAGTATCTTGAAAGATGGATAACAAGTTAAATTAGTTGGCAGAATTCCGATTGGCTTATTTGGATACCACTAAATTGATTTTGGATATTGATTTTGAGATCGTCCAAGTGCTCTTCTTAACAATCAGGTTTGCAGACTCTTTTCTATATACATACTGATAGAGAAGAGGTTAGGGATATAAAATCTATATACATATTTTCAAGGATCATTTAGTTAGTTTACTTACAACTATTTCAGGTTTTGTCCATACAAGTTGCCGAACGAAAAAGTTGGTGGTGTACTTGGTACCCCTGCGTTTTCAGTTCGTGGCAAATATGCCTTATGAACTTACAAGCATAAATCGTGTTCGTTAACACTCAAGACTTAATTAATCCATGATTCAAAAACACGAAGTGATTTATTGAACAAAGTTGTCTTAGAAGTGTCTATGAGAGTTTTAGTAATGCCAAACGTATTTATAATTGTCTTAGAAGTGTTTATGAGAGTTGTAGTAATGCCAAACATATTTGTAAAATAGTTTATGGTTATCTGCTTAGTTCGATATTAGGTAGGTATGTGTAGGGATACGCATACCTATAGACCAGTTTGTGAACTCAGGATGTTGAGGTACGCGTACTGGGTATGTGTAGCCTTAGCCGTTCAAAAACTCAGGCCCTTGGGGTACGCGTACTAGGTATGCTTACCTCCCTCTTATTCACGAACTCAAACCTTAAGGTACGCGTACCTCCCATATTCCTGAACTCAGATCACTAGGATAGGCGTACTGGGTATTCTTACCTACCATGTTTCCAGAATTTCAGTAGTTCTGAAAACTCTCTTTAAACAGTTTGAAACATTCCCAATCGACATAGATAATGATATCATTGATTGGGAAATTTCCAAATGATCAACTTGAACATCCATTCCTTAACCAGGATTGTCAAGGATCTAGAACATCCATTCCTTGAATCATATTTCTAGATATTTATCAAGATAAGCTTGACTCGAAATTTCTACGTTACAAAATAAAATCTACTAAAATCATACGACATGGTCTCATAAGATATAATTGTAAATTTCGTGAGTAAATAGGATGGTTTAGTCTTCACATACTCTTTGTCGGTGAAGTTTTTCAAATGCCTTCATTTGATCTTCAGTATTCAATCTGCGAGGGTTATTCAGTGATGTCTAATACTCAACTATCATACTATAATCCTAGTCTGACACTTGACTTTAATAGACTAGGCATCAAGATATAGTTTCGTGTATCTAACATTGACAATAAGCTTGAGATAGAAAAACTTATGAGTTCGACCGAGCATTGCTCTAATAAACAAGGAAAAAGAAATTACAAGAAGAGTTGAAGATGAGAAAATAGAAGAAGAAAGACTTATCTCTTATCCACACTTCAATGAATTTCCAATACTTAATTTTAATTGTAGAAACTGCAGTGAGATTCAGCAAAAGAGGATAGTAATCTGACCAAATTTGAGGAAGATGGATGATGCGAGAGTGGGGGAATTGAACCATCCATTATGAGCTAACTAAGGCTTTGTGAAGTGACTCAAGTCTTGACTTAATTTCCCTGTTCCGTGTTTATTATTAGACCAAGTGAAATGGATTATCATGGAATTCCAAATCACTTAAATTTGCATCAGAAATCTTGAATTGCACAATATTTTGAGATAGAGATGGAGATGCAATGTCGCCAATTCTATCATCTAGGTTAAGAGTAATGTTTAAATCACCTAGCACAATCCAGAGGAGGTCAGGATTATCTTTTCCTAATTCATGAATGAAGTTCCACTGAGCTGATCTAAATTGAGGATATGGGGTACCATACAAACGGTTCAACAACCACATTGGTTTAGCTAGGTCATCACTGTAGATTTTGGTACACCTGAAATAAATTGGTACCCTATTTGAAGCCATACAAAATCTTATGTTAACTTTTGAGTAGTTAGAGCAAGTCTTATGGTGGAATCTAAGTTATTCCAAGTGTGGAAAAACTGTGGAATGTCAAGTCTAATGGCTTCCAAGTTGGGGTCTTCTACAATTTTTCCAAGCCATGTTCCATGATTTCGTGGTATGGTCCCTGGAATCCATGGAAGCGCTAATCAGATTAGCGTAAAACGCTATTCAGAATAGAGCGCTAGAAGACGGAAAACGCCAATAAAAATAGCGCCCAACGCTAATCTGATTAGCGTAAAACGCTATTCAGAATAGCGCTTTCTTTTTTATCCGTAGAATTTAAAACGAGCCCTTGAAAATCTAATGGCTGAGAAAGAAAGCGCTATTCTGAATAACGTTTTTCAAACGCTACTCTGATTAGCGTAAAATACTATTTTGATTAGCGTTTCTGTTGTTCCACTACTACACTAGCACTTCCATCCACAATTCCAAATGCTGAGGTGGCGTGGAAGATGGAACTCTTCCACCATAAGACTTGCTCTTAATGGGGTGCAAAATCAGAGTTATACTCGACGAGCATCTATTATATAGAGGTTGGGAGTAAGATGATATATTTCCTCCAAAAATCTAAAATTAAAAAAAATGAATAGATGGGTCCAAGAGCATAGCTCAGTGGTATCTCATCTAAGGTTTGTAATAGATTAGTTGTATAGTGGGTTTAGCGGTGTTGGGTCTGGCAGTGGGGCCAGTCCAACTGGCTGGGTTTGGGTAGGGGCCAAGGTCCGGCTTTCGCGTATCAAAAAAAAAAAAAAAAAAAAAAAAAAAAAAAGATTGAATTGCATGTCGCTGGCGTAACTTTGGACATTTAGGCCCTAACACAGGAAAACTTGATTTTCTAGCCTGTCATCATTACACACCCATTGCCTCGGCCCAATATTGAAGAGACCAAACAAGACACCTAGTTGTAGACATTCATTAACTAGCTATCTGAATTTTTCACAAATGCGCAAAAGGACGGGAGAAGGACAATCTAGTTCAGATATCCTTGCCCCCAGTATAGGTGTACAAGAATTTGACATGCATGATATAGATCCATGACATGTCATGAACCATAATTGAGTAATAGTATAATTATCATGGATTTACGGTAGTTAGTCACCTACATGATATATATATATATATAATCAAATGAAAGCAGATTGCCCTATCTTGTGGTGGGACGCCGAAACATGATCGTCAAACTATTGCCACCATCCAAAACTGTAGATTCATGAATCATTTCAGTAGTTGTCCATGATGATGGTCAACAAAATAAGGTAAAAACGTCCAAGAAACACATCATTTGCTCAATCAAATCAGATTCTTTAGGCCAAATTAGTTGGCACAACGCATATCCCAGTCTTAATTCACACTCAAACCTCCAAGATTCCTGACCCTAAGTTACGCGTAATAGCTATTTGGCTATGCTCATTAATCATTAATGAATTCCATGCAAGTGAAAGGCCGATCGACTACGTTAGTCGACCGATCGGGAAATGATATGTTTTTGTTGTGTGTTTACACCAGTGCTTAGATGATGATATTTGTTAAGAAATAACTTTAAGTAAATTCTATTTGTCGCCGCTGACAAATCAAATTTTGGTTCACATATCCGTTTTGTATAGCTTAAAGTAGTTTGAAAGAAACATAAAAGAGAGTTCTAAAATTAGAGAAACAGCTAGAGAAGAAAGCTTTTCTGGTAGTAGTCTGTCTTAATCCATCCCATACTCAAAACAATAGGCCAGGCCTCCTTTCCTTTCACCAGTTCATAGACGTCCTTCCAATTCTCACTTGCAAATTAAGAAAAGCTTAATTCCCCACCTACAAAAGTATACAACCTTTTCTTTTCTTTTGTTCCTTATCTAAGAGCCCTTTTCTCTTTGTTTTCTTGCTTTTCTTTTCCTTACTAGGTGACTAGGTTCACTAGGGTTTTAAAATTCGAATCCTAAGTAGGCCGGGCAGTGTCGTTGACGGTAACGTCAGTTTCCATTGTGATGGTGATGATTATGATGGCTGTTGTAGGGACAATGCCGGAGATGGCGATTGCGATAGGCATGTAAAAAACATTGCATCGATCAAGAGTACAACGAACATGTGAAAAAGAAAGAGATTGGAGACCATGAAAATCAAACATTGTACAAATGAAATCGCCGCATATGCTTTGAAATGACTTCAGCTGCAACGATATTTTTGGTTAAACATGTTGGGCGGCATTACCAGTGATCAAAAGTTGGATTACCATCTACTGCAGTCAAACTCAATTGACTTAAATCAAGGATCTTTTTTACTTGCTTAATAGTAACTTAGTATTCGCCCAAAAGAAGAAAAATGCTGTTTTGTTGGTTGATTATCTATTCTTTTCTAACTTTTAAAAGTAGGGCATTACTTTAACTACAAGGTTTCGTTCATTATTATTAGTACATGAATGAATAGATTTATGATTAAAATGATGATGATTAAAAATGAATAATCATTCATTCCCTATGATCGTAAAGTGGCGCTTAATAGTATTTAGTACATGCATGGTTCAAATGAGTCCACGATCAGTCAAAGATAGCTCTAATAATATGAGTCTACATGATACATGATAGTAAGCATTACCTGATTGAGTTTCACTACATTTACTGTCGCACTCTACGGCCAGTTGCATATAAACCCTCCTCCGTTCCTTGTACCAGGAAGTAGGAACATTTGTGCAAACCTTTAAACATTCAGCACATGTTTGTGCACTGCTGCGCTCATGAAAATTAACCTCAGTCATAAAGCAAGACTGGATGAATGGTGCAGACGTGCAGTCGAACTCACGCAGCGCACAGGAGAGCTATTTAAACTCTAGCTTTCCAGATGGTTTACAGCTGAAGGGTTCAGTTGGCAAAAGAATTAAGGAATGAGCAAGTCAACGATAATGTAATATGAAGTTTAGAGCAGATTTTGAATCCATTTAAACTCTAGCTAAGTTTTCCAGATGGTTTACATTAGCAAAGTCAAAGGGTTCAGTTGAATATTTACAAATGCGTTAAATGTTGTAAAGAATTAAGGAATGACGTCCGAGAACATAGAAGTCAATGCCGATAATGTAATATGAAGTTTAGAGGTTCAATATTTTCCCATTTCCAGATTTTTGAATCCATCTATAAAACTCTAGTGGTCTGGACCCAAATACTAATTAACTCAAAACTCTAGTGGTCTGGGGCCGGACTTTATAATTGTTTCAGGGAAATTTCTTTCCCCTCCACTGGTTAAAGTTGTCTAGGTCCAGCTAGCTTGACAATCTTTTTTGCATTGACAAACCATCAATTGCCCTAGTTTTAGAACCTAACAATTTACTGTACTGCGCACATTCTTCCTTCCAAGTCCCAGAGATGGATGAAACCATGAATTCCATTGTAGATGCTTTATAAACTGTCAGTATAAAAAATGTAGGGTTAAAAGACTAATTTTTCAAGTAAAGCAACTTTCACCTTGCAACAAAACAAAGGATTCAACTTCTAAATTTTAACTTTTGACAGACAAAGCGCTTAATTAACTGGAAATTATTAGACCAATATATGGTAAAACTAGAAGGAAAAAAAAGTACAAGAAAAATCTAAAAATGTTCAAACAAAACAACTCCATAGAATGAATTATCAGCTCACTCACTACTTTTAGTGCCATCACTTCAAACTTTGATCCTTTATATATATAGTATATATTTATACAGATAACTGGCATCCATTACACCCAACAAAATCTCTTTTTTCCTGAACAAACAATACACTTGTGAAGCAGTGACTAACTTTACCCTAACATTGATATGACAATTTATTCACCACACCACGCGCATTCATGTGATCTTTTTTACTGCACTAATCTTAAAAATATTATTCTTCAACCAAATCGCAAGAAAATTCCTTGTTAATCATCAAAAGTTGTTAGCTTTATTTAGAAACATAAAGTTAGAAAATTAGAAAAGCTATTCTTGCTTCTTCTTCTTCTTCCTAAGAGAATAAATGTCAATGATGTTACAAAACACATCACCTTTTAAATTTTACTTTAGCCTTAATTTAAGCCACCCCATAATAAACTAAAGTATCATCCTCCACCAATTTCCAAGTTAAGCTAGAAAGAATAGAGGATTTGTCAGATTTTATATACATACCTGTCCACCAATTTCCCATGTTTAAAAGTTTGTGTAGTTGACAAAGAACAACAACAACTATATATTTACATATATATGGAACTGAATACATTAGTCTCTAACCCCCTCACAGTTCCGGCCGCACAACCGTACTGTACTGTACTTATTTTCAAGAATGAGATTACCAAATAAACTTGATGATACTACATGTAAATATAAGTTACAAGGAGAAAATTTGTTAATTCTGGACGGATTTCTGATAGATAGTTCTCTTTAGAGATGACTAAATTAAACTAAAAAGCTTAAAAGATATAAGATAATCCTGATTTTTCATACCAAAATTTGTAATGATTTTTGTCGCGCCATTTTCTGACCTGAGAACAAAAAAATACGGTCAAATTTTGCATGCAAACTACATGAGTTATGAGCATTAAAGCCGAGTATGGACAAATTTCAACCAAAGGCAAATGATCGAGGCAACTGTTTTACTTGCCATCTGGCTTTCAAAACTCATCTATATTTATTCAATCCTGCTAGGTGACCAGCTGAGTACCAGCTAGTTAACAGCTGATCTGATTTGGCAGCTGAAGTGGCAGAACCAAGTGGTTATTCATCCCAACCACGTCACTAAATCAGAAAACAAATAAATTGATATAAATTTTTATTTTCTGAAGAAATTTTCTTTTCTCTTCTCCTAAATCTGAGAAGCCCTCGAATTATAATCTTAAAATAGTTCGATCAATTTAGGAACGAGATCTGATATCAAACGGGTATGACATACAATAATAAACAGAGATTTAACTATCAAGCAAGATGGAAGATTGTTCTTCTTCCGTGATTGGAAATTATATTTTTAGTGGAAAAAACCATAAGCGATTCACCTTCTTTATTTCTTCTGACAAAAAATAAAATTAATGGGTGAATGAGCCGATCATAAGGGGAAAAAAACAGATCTGCAATCATGATGGTAAGTATGATCATCCTTAAATTTCAAATTAAGGGCAAAAAGCTATTTCTAAAACCCATCACTCTTCCAACCATTTCTGGATCGATGTCCGTCTCTTACTTTGATCGGTTTTGGGTAGAAATGAACAGGGAACCAAAAAGATAAAATAGAGATTAATTAACTACGTGGATGACAAATAAAATTTCTGATACTGCCATTTGGTGCCACATCACTTTGCGGTCATTCAGCTGTCAAAATAAGCTGTTAATATAGCAATTTCGATATTTATTTGCTCTATCTTTTCAACAAAAAAAAACTTGTCTTTCTGTTCACTGTTTGTTGACTACTAGTCATGAGGAGGTGAGGAGATCGGTATCGTAGGATGGCCCGAGTATGAAAAGATTTTTTTTCTTTTTTATTTGAAAAAGAACGATAGATGAGTAAAGAGTGTACAATGTCTACCAGAGGTACAAAGTTGCAACTAAATAAAAATCACATAAACATTCCCATTTAAGAACTGAACGATAGAAATATTAATAATAGCTAGTTGAGTTCCTGCCACAGATGCTCATTGTAATGTTTATTGGTCATTTCAAAGTAATGTTTATTCTCAGAGATTCTATGATTCCTCTTCTACGTAAGACCCATGTAACTGCTGCTGGTGGCCTGGTATGTATTTCCAACCGATTCTAATCATCACTCTCAACTTAAAATCAGTCTTTAATCATAGAATTTAAAATGAGAATAAGAAAGTCTAAAAGAAAAAATTAATAATAATAACAAGAAGTTAGTGCATGCAAATCAGATTGCCTCTTTCCTTGTGGTGCATTTTGGTCGACGTATCTTTTATCCTAATCTCTATATCTCAAGTATTAAAACAATAGAACCGAGAATTAGTGATGAAGCAACAACACCACCAATGAATACCAATCAAATGATATAGGCTTCATTCTACCTTTTTTATTAAGCCATAGTAGTAGTATTCCTTTTTTTTTCTCTACTTTGCTTGGTTAGTGCATAAACACGTGCAAATGATGGCAATGTCTTCTCCAATAACTAATGATGGTTCCCACCGTTGGTTCCACTGAGTGGGATTCACAATACATTCATTTCCCATTTCCCTCTCATAATTACTGCCTTAGCTTTATTTTTGACCGACGAGAAAAGGAAATATAGAATAATAATCCAAACCCTAGCTTGCTGATGAAAAAACAACAACAAACAGTCCAACTCTTTTCCTAACATACTAAACCTAAGCAAGCCGACTGTTGAGAAGCAACAATAACGAAGGATTTTGAAATGCATCCGACCCTAGTGCGTTTTTCTGTGTACAAAAAAAATAATATTTGACCTGTGTAGTTTGAACTCGGTTGATAAAAATCTTTAGATGGCAGAAAAAACCAAACACTATTTGGTGTGTGTACTTCCAAAATCAGCCGTTGAATTGCAGCCATGCAACAGACAACAGACATGCATTCCCGTTCCACCCGTGCATGTAATGTGAACAGATTGGTTAAATAGCGGTCAGCTGGGTCATCACTTGGCGGAAGACCAGTTTCTAGCTAATTTGAGCAAATTCAGTACCTACCCACTGGTCCCAACCTCTTAATCAGGCAACAAATAGCTGCCACCTTTAACATGAAAGCATGAATTACTCGGGGATGATACACTGACCGCGGGGTGATTCCCGCGGTCCATCCCGCATGACACAGAGAACAGGGCCCCTTGACCCGACAGATTTGTTTGGGATACATTATTTATATGTCCCTACTTTGACACCCAATAAATATATCCTTATACAACAATAAATATGTCCCTACTTTTTAATAACATTATCAATTTAAAATTAGATTACATTAATACTCTCACCCATATAATATTTTTCTTTATTTTAAAATTGGAACAAATTTCTTCCTCACCACCACCACTAGCAGCACCACCACCAACATTCAACTACCATTCCACCACCACCGTTCAACAACCACCACCTACCAACCGTCAGCACCACTAATATTCCACCACCACTCCTTCACCACCACCATTACACCACCAACAGTACTTCACCACCACTAGTCCGTCGCCGCCACCGCCGCCACCGTCGCCGCCGCCACCAGATATTTTTGTATCAACAATAGTAGTTGATCCAAATAAAAATAGAACCAACAGTAGAAGTTGATCCAATTTAGGGGATGAACAACGGTAGTTGATCCAAAAAAAAAGGATCAACAGTAGAAGTTGATCCAATTTAGGGGATAAACAGTGGTTGTTGATCCCCTAAATTGGATCAACAATGAAAGTTGATCCATGTAAATGGAGTGAACTTGGCGTGAGTCGAACACGCATCATCTGATATAGAGTCAGTCATGCTACCATCGCACCACAAGTTCAACATTGGAAGAAATTTACATGATTTAAACTACAAGCATGATTTAAACTACAAGCATGATTATACTTATCCAAGGAAATATCGTCAACAATAGGAGTTGAAAGGATCAACAACAGTAGTTGATCCCATAAAAAATTGAGTCAACAACAGGAGTTGATCCAATAGATGGATCAACAACAGTAGTTGATCCCATAAAAAATTGGGTCAACAACAAGAGTTGATCCAATAGATGAATCAACAACCGTAGTTGATCCCATAAAAAATTGGGTCAACAACAACAATTGATCTCATAAAAACATATAAACAACAACAATTGATCATCACATGTATCTTCATAAACAACAACATCTTCATCTCCTTCATTGCAGTAGCCACCAACATCATCTTTTGCTTGATATATTTCAGCCGCAACAAACACCGCTGCAACACACGGATTTACAACACCATTCAAATCAACATTTGTCACTGCCCTAACATTCATCTAATTGTGAATATACACAACAGACCCATTCTTCCACCAACTGCAGTTTCAGATCCACCAACAAAACCATCAAACCACCATCTATAATCCATAGAAGCAACCGCCACTGTTTGCTCTGAAGCTTTAACACCAATTCGAACCATCTGAACCAATTGAGCAGATCCCAAATCCTAAATCAAATCTCCATCTCGTCAGATCTGATTTAAACCTTGCTACTAACTGGTTCGAAATCAACAAATCTCGAGCTCAAAATCACCGAATATGAATCTTTAACTCAAAGTCCACTCAAAATCTGAATCTCAACTCGAAACCACCAAATCGATCTCTGGATCTGGCTTGAAATCAGTTGAAATCGAACACAAATCGTGGTAGCTTTTTTGATACTAGCGGCGGACGTACGGTGGTGGTGGTGCTGGTTGTGGTGAGGAGATAGAAATCTTGGTGGTGATGGGGGCGATTGAGAAGATGGTGGTGAGGGAGATGAGTTCTTTTTCTTTCTTCTGCTATCACAATTGAGAAGAACGAAGTAAGAGGAAAGGCTATATAAGGAAATATGATAATTATATTTTTAAAGAAAATTTCAATTATGCCATCAGGGACATTTATAAAGTCTATTAGAGATATTTGTGAAGGCCCACTAGAAGTAGGGACAATAATTCAATTTCCACTTTGTAGGGGGTGGGTTAAGGGTGGGACCCATCCCTCCCTCTCACAATCCCATTTCACGGGATAGCCCGCGGGATCTAACCCGCGGGAAGCTAATCATTTCCGTGAATTACTTGCTCAAGATGTACGGTGTACATCCATATACATCAATCCTCACTCCTCAGTGACAGAATTGGGGGTGGCTGCTTGGGTGTGCTCCAGCCACCCTCAAATTTGAAAATCATCCAAAACAACCAAATTTCAAAGGTAATTCCTAGCATTTTTCTCCTCTAGCCCCCTGGAAAGACATAATGTAGACTTTCAATCCTAGCTAGTTTGTTCACTGGCTGTCCTTGATTTGCCAATATTTCACCAAATAGCTAGTAAGGACTAACTGCCTAACCAGCTACTAGAAACGTGCATGAACAAAATGAGTAATGCGCCATAACTAGGTGCATGATTGAATAAATATGTATAGGACTAGGGTTTCTTTTCCTTTGTGGATTAGAATTTGTGGGGAACCGAAGAACAAGATACTATATATCATGATGCATGCTCATGATCATAATAAGATTGCAGTCAACAATTTGGTCTTGATTCTTGAACTATATTCCCACCTTATTCAGTCACCTGATCCATATCCACTCAATGCGCTCATCCTCATGAGAACTTGCTGAAAAACTGACATTATTATTGATGGCCTCACGTACTATCTCGTTTGTCATTCCCTCTCCACTTTATATTAAACGAGTGAATTGCACGTGTATTGCTAGTATCATTAATTTTGTTTCGTTTGTGTTTTGATCATTTAGATTTGTGTTTTGATCATTTAGATGTGAATAAGTGAATTGTCAGTAGTTAGTAACTTAGTGCAATATATCTCGTGATGATGATGATGATGCTTAGATTTTGGTATTTCGTCTGGTCATTAGATGGAGATGTCGATCAAAAGAACAACACTACTCAACATCTTAAATATTTGTCATTTGCATGATGATGATGAATTGTTTTATTAGTAATATACTTTAAATTTACCATTCCGAATTACCAACAGTAACAGTCCTAATTCACATCTGTTCACAATTGGATCAATAGCAAAAGTCCTAATTCCTTGCACACAAGTTTAAGGTTTAGATAATCAGAGTTTAAGACAAAATCACTTGTAAATAGCTGCAAAAACTTGATGATTATTCGTAAGGACCATAAGATTATGGAAGCCAATGGTGCGAAATTGTCAAATAGTATGTTTAACATCAAATCATACTTTTAATAAAGCTAAAACTAAAACACGCTCAATTTATATGTTTTGTTTTCAAAACTAAGCTTTTCATAAATTCTATATTTAGTTAGTATATTTTATTTTATTTTTGATTTAGTTAGTATATTTAAATGGAAAAAACTTCTAGAAGACAAAAATGTAAACAAACAAGTGATTTTAATACTACCATCTTAACCTAACATTTTTTTGTAGACCCTTTCAGTGAGGAATGTATTTTAGACTCCACTTCTTGCAGACGCACTAGAAAGCTTTATCTATTGAGCTTCATATCATATGATTCATATCCACCAACTCTGTCCATTTATGATTTATCCCATATACGTGCACAAAATGAGGTGGTGGTATGAATTATATGAACCAGAGAAGTGGAGAGGAAACATGGTAGAGATACATTGATTTCAGATAGATTTATTTTTGTTTGGTTGTTTGGTTTTTCCAACATTCACTGCTACTAAAGACGGCATTCATCATCATCCGTATCTCTAAAAGCAAAAATTGTTCTATTTTTCATTCTTCGTGTTTTTGGGATTAGAGTAGTGGAATCTAATGATTCTAATCTATCTTTTTCACTTCTCTCTCTTCTGTTTTTCTGATATCTCCACTCCACTCCACAGCTATAGAGCTACTTACTCCCTCTCATCCACCCACTTTTCAACCTTTATGAAAATAAAGCAAATTTAGCGAGGCAAAGAAGCCCATGGAAAAGCAATAGGACAGATCTGCGGATGTGCAACGGACGGACGGACGCGGATTAGGGATCACCCGCGTCCAATCCGTCAAAGTTACGGATTTGAAAAATCCAACCGTGTCCGGCCCAATCACCCGCAAATTTGACAACCGCGGATCAACGGATAATACGAACCGGATACAGATTAACCGCGGATTAAGTTTAAAAAATAAAAATATTTATTCGTCTGCTATTTTATCCTGTTCATGAAGTAAAGCTTATATAAGCAGCTTATCCTGTTCATGCCAGAGAAACAAGCTGCTGGTGGCGCCCAAGCAACACAACGAGCTGCTCCTGCTGCTGTTCGAATAAGAACAATGTAAGATATTCTCCCGGCAGATACTTTTCAAAAAAAATAAAACTCCCATCAGATCCCGAGGGTCCTAGACTACCAACCACAGTACATACATTCTTGTTGGAAGTTAAACTAAGATATGGTGATTTGGTTTGGGATCAAATACTGCAGTTGACGCAGTTGGATCAACAAGAGAAGTTGACACAGCGTGTCATATTTGGAAGTCAAGTTAACTTGAGAAGCAAGTTGTGCCGGTTGCCGGTTTTAGAGTTTTACTAAGTTTAGAGTTTCTTTGTGTTTCTAGAAGTGTGCTTTATTTAGAGTTTGATTTTATTAAGAAAGTGCTTTGATTGATCGTCAAGTTTGTGAGACTATAAGTAGGCTATTGAGCCATAAGAATTGTATACCAAATTTGATTATCAATGTAGTCTTTTATTTGCTTCCGCGTGTGCTCTCCTCTCTCTTGCTCGATCCTACATATGGTATCAGAGCAAGGTGAGAGGAAGAGAGAGGAGAGGGAGAAAGAGTTGAAGAAATTCTTTGTTTTTGGTAGAGAATTCATGGTTCTTTGTTTTTCGTGAAGGATAAAAAAAAAAAAAAAAAGATGTGTTGCGTCTCCGTTCACTGCCGACTAAACCTAGAGTGGTTGTGTTCGTGGGGTCAAAAGGGGACAGTGGTTCGAGATAAAAAAATATAATAATTACAGTTTGATGAATGAGGTCTGTGGTTTGTTGTGATGGGTATTCACCAATAAGTTGTGCGTCTGTGGAGTTTGAAAACGAGAAGAATTCGAGAAGAATTGATGGTTGTTGTGATTTCCGAGCCGATGCTGCCATTATTAAGATGTGATGAACGATGAAGATGATGCAGCAAAGTGCTAACAGATAGAGATGGAGGATGGAGATATGGATGGTGATTGAAGGCTGGTGAAGATTGGTTAATATATGGAAGGTGCCAGTTTTAGGAAACTTAGAAGGTGCCACTTTTATTAGGAAACTGGATTATATTTTGGGAGGTGCCAGTTTCAGGAAACTTTTGTTGCAAGTGGCTTGTTTTTCGATGGTGACTATATTTGGAAATTTTTTGTTCCTAGAGATGATTTATGGAAGTGATGGAGAAGCTCAGAATTTGTATATATATAAAGGCCGTGTGAATTTGGAGTTATGGTATGGAAGATGAAGAATGGAGTTACTCATATAGTATAGTGAGATGATGGTGTTTGCTGCCAATGATGAGATACAAAGATTACTTGTGTGTTGTCGGGTTTGGTTGTGACTAGTAGAGAATTAAGATGGACTGAAGCTGACAATGGAGATTGCAGTAAAGGAAGGTGGACTGACAGATTGGTTCGTGGAGAACAAGTTTGTTGATGTCTGTAGTAACGGTGCAGAAAACAAAGGGTTGCTGTGGCAGAGCATTGAAGGATTTTACAAGGTAAAGAAGCTTTGGGTGAGAGGTTGTTTCGAAGGGTCAGGTCATGGATTCGAAATCATAAAAAAGAAGAGATCAAAGTTGGTATTGCAGTCGAGAGAAGGACTGGTACAGTTTGATGGCATTGAGTTCGGATTCAGAGACTTAGAATGACAAGGAATGTTGGGTGGATATGTTTGAGCTTAAAGGAGGATGGCATGTTGTAGTTTAAGCTCAAACATGTTGGAAACCATGAAGTAAGGTTGAAGAGTTTGTGGCAGAAACTTGGACATCCTACAAAGTGTGGCAAACTTTGTAAAGAAGTACGCTTGTGGCAGAAGCGTAACAAGAGAAAGATTGTGAGAGAATCTTGAAAAGCAAAGAAGTGTGAAGGTTTTGCCACAATAGCATAACTGGAACAAGAAGAAGAAACAACAGTAATGTTGTGAAGAAAGAGAAGTAATCACCAGGTGGTGATGAGAGAGTGAAGTAAAGAGACGTCACAAGGGTGTGATCGTGAAGTGAAGCAATCCCAGTGTGTGATTTGAGAAGAGAAGTGAAAGCAATTCCAGTGTGAAATTTGTGTTTGGTTAGCAAGTTGAATTGAGCACAACAATAGTGTTTCTAACTTGTTAAGGATGGTGTTCCGCTGCGATGAAGATGAAGAAGAAAAGAAGTTTGTGATGGTTGCTATGGTATGATAGTAGTATGAAGTGAGTGTTTGACGGAATTCCAGTGGATCATGAAATTAAGATAAGCTATAATTGAGTATCAAGGAGTAAGGGTTAGTTGGTGGTATCGTTGAAGATGAGAAAAGAAAAGAACGTGTTAACGTTTATCAATGGAAGAAGAGGAATAAAAAATGAGAAAACACAAGGACGTCTTTGGCGTCGATTAATGGAAGAATTTGAGGAGTAGAAGAGGGTTACGGAATTCTTGTTGAATGATATCTTGGTTTAAGGGAGGATGTTGGAAGTTAAACCAAGATATGGTGATTTGGTTTGGGATCAACTACTGCAGTTGGCGCAGTCAGTTTGGATCAACAAGAGAAGTTGACACAGCGTGTCATATTTGGAAGTCAAGTTAACTTGAGAAGCAAGTTGTGCAGGTTGCCGGTTTTAGAGTTTTACTAAGTTTAGAGTTTCTTTGTGTTTCTAGAAGTCTGCTTTATTTAGAGTTTGATTTTATTAGAAAAGTGCTTTGAGTGATCGTCAAGTTTGTGAGACTATAAGTAGGCTATTGAGCCATAAGAATTTTACACCGAATTTGATTATCAATGTAGTCTTTTATTTGCTTTCGCGTGTGCTCTCCTCTCTCTTGCTCGATCCTACAATTATGAAATTATTTGATTGTTTATGTAGAGTTTAAGCCTCGTTATTGCAACAAGCTGGTTAATAAAATTTGGCTATTCATATTACAGGCTTCCTTGAGTTTGAAACAATGCAAAGCCGACCTAGAAGAAGAGATAATAGAAGTGACTGTTGTGGATATTGCGGCTTTGGTAGCCATTTCCTTATAAAGGATAATGCGATCTCAGGTGGATCATGGAGCTTTTTACCTTGGAGTTTTTATGTCTTGTTGATGTTTCCTTGATCTTTCTTCTTGCCCTGCGGTGCGGATGAGTCTGCGGATTTCAAAGTCCAACCGCAACCAAACCACTAAAAGTGCGGATTTGAAAATCCCACCCGTGTCCGGTCCATAGATCTTGCGGATTGGGTTTTACCCGCACTTTTGCGGACGGATACGGATGAAATCCGCGGTTCCGGACTTTTTGCACACCCCTGATTCTGCAATACCAATTTGAAAATCCACATTTTGTTGGTTGGTTAGTGTAATTTCCATCGGAGGTCCATTATATCAATGCTTAAAATGGAAGAGATAAATGGTGAGATTACATGTCGTGAACCAGCAAGTGTTCTGTCAAAGTGTAAGAATGATGGGAAGATTGCTCTACCAAAAGCCTAGCTTCCAATTAATTTGTAATTAGTTTCCTTAAAAAAACCAATGTGTATACCTTTGATGTTGTTGTGGTTAGGGGTGAGCATGGGCCGGTATGGACCGGTTTTCACCCCATCCGCATCCAATCCAATACATTACGGATTTCAAATTTGGCATCCGCATCCAATCCACATCCAACGGATTTGCATCCAATGGATACACGGATGGACGGATTGGATGCGGATAATCCAATGGATTTGTTTTAGTTAAAATTTATAATAAAGAAAATAAAGCCAACACAAATGACTCCTCATAAAACCTACATATCCAATATATGTATAGGAAGATAAAAATTCCATGTACAACGCCCCAAGCAAACACCTTAAGAATTCCTAAATGATCCATAGTATTTTTTAGAATTATATAAATGCACTTAATTTAACGGATATGGATGTCCAACGGATTTTCAAAGTTGCATCCAGACCCGATCCGCAATCCGTTGGATTTCAAAAATTCCATCCGCATCCAACCCTTTAACAAACGGTCCGGGCATCCATCCGTAAATGAACGGTTGGTCCCGGTTAAATCCGCGGATTACGGGCCAAATGCTCACCCCTAGCTGTGGTATGCTAGACGAGAGATTATTCCCTCATTCACATTTGTGAAATCAACAATTACATGGGGGTCTTATTTTTCATCAAATTGGTGAAACCCATCCACTAAATTGCAAGCCTATTACCGGCCCCAACAAAGAAAAAGATGATTTTCAAATTTTCCACTAAATTACCACCAATTTCATCAACCAAAAATCCAAATCCACTCTCAAACTCAAATCCTCTTGACTTTTTACTTTTGCAGAAATTTCTACCTTTTTTAATACCTTCTCCATTTATAAATTGTTATCATCAATTAATTTATTTATGAATATCATCCATTCATCATCTCTTAAACTCTTAAGTCAACCTCACCTCATCATTTGGTCTTTCTCTTTTTCTTTCTTCAAAATAAAGCTCCACCTCAGTTCCCACCCCAACATTATTTTACCCTCTCGCCCTCACTCCCTATCTCCTCCTCCCTCTCTCCCTCTCAAGTCTCTATATAATCACAGCAATCTCTATCAAAAAATTTCCTCATCATCCATCCCCTATTTAGGAAGCAGAGAAGTTGCGAACTAGAACAACAACAACATGAAGGTGCATCAACTCACACGCGGGTTTTGGGAGCATGAACCATCTCTCACTTTAGGTTGCAAACGACTTCGCCCTCTTGCACCCAAAGTCATTACAAGTCCTACTAGTGGTAGTCATGACAGTAGTAGTGTCATTACTAGTAATACTACTTCATCTCTTGATATTAAGAGCTTCATTCGAGCCGATAGTGGTCCTAGAAGATCATGTTCTTCTATTGATCAAGAAAAGAGACATTCCATTCAGGTAATAATTTCATGTTGGTTCAGCTACTTTTTTTGTTGTTAGTTAACCCGTTGTTCAATATGGTCTTAAGTTCTCACTTAATTGTTATGATTGATGTTAATTATCATTAGGTGGAAGCTCAAGCTGGGGGGACACGATGGAACCCTACACAAGAACAAATAGGCATACTAGAAATGCTCTATAAGGGCGGGATGCGTACTCCTAATGCGCAACAAATCGAACAGATAACTGATCAACTCAGTAAGTATGGAAAGATCGAAGGTAAGAATGTGTTCTACTGGTTTCAAAACCATAAAGCTCGCGAACGACAGAAGCAGAAGCGAAGCAGTCTCGGTCTTACTCCTTCTCCTAGGACTCCAGCACCACCAGTCACTAGCATAAATATGGATACTAATGTAAGTGTGAGAAACCGTCCATTAGCAAGCACATTATGGTGGAAAGAATGACTAGGTATTATTTAAAGTAATAACTAGTACGAGTATTAATTATATATGCATTGCAGGGAGGAGTAGAAAGATCAGAGGAAGATAATAACTACTACTACAAGAGGAAATATCGAAGTTGGGGTGCGGGTGAGACGGGATTCCAGGAGAGTGTTAACATGTTAAATAGGTCGCCATCGCCAACTTCTTCGTCTTCCGAGGAAGAAGAAGGAGACAAAACACTAGAGCTCTTCCCATTGCATCCGGAAAGCCGATGAAGTGGCCGGGGTTGTTGAATATATTTGTTCATGCTATATTTTCTCTATATTCTTATCTCTCTCTTTCTGTCTCATGTTCTGTACGAACGTCTAGTTAGCTCTCTTTGCGTTGGCTTTGATCTTACTTTCTTTGTTTTGGGAAAGAAGAATTAAAGCTAAGTTGTTCTTTGTACTCTATTATTCCCTGGCTCCTACTACTAGCTACTTAGAACAAGAAATTAAAGCATGGATCTTAGTATCTTTTCGTGTATCAATTGATCTTTATTCTGATATTGTCTCTATGGTGGTTTTATATATGATTCATATGCAGCAAAATGATGATCATATATATACATCATCTTTTTTGACCAAGGCATATATATTGATTGTCTAAGATGATAGTGAAGTCACGTTATACGGATTGAGAACCTTTAATTTTTCTTTAAGTTGATGAGTTCAAACGAGGAGGATAGCTATCTTGCAAAGAGACACTGAAGTCCATGCACTAGCTTAAGCTTTTTCCTTTATGTCCCCCACCGGTACCTAGCTATATATCTAGATGTCTCTCTCCATATGTATCAAAATTCAAAAGTAAGCTCCATTTAGTCATTTGGTAATTGACTATATAAATATGATTCACAAAGCTAACAAAATATATTTGACGATCCAAAAAAATAATAAAAGATAAATAAAGCTAAGAAAATGTCAGTTTCTAGCTTTTGTACTGTTGGACCGGGAAGGTGCTAGAAATAGTTCAGTATCATAGATGCATAACCCAGAAGATCACTGACGATTCTAATCTGTCCCATGATAACAAATTGGGACCGCCAAGAGTATTTATGTAGTTGACCATGGTAATGTTCATATAGCTTTATAAGTGGTTTGTCTGAGTGCCAATAATATGTATGTGATATTAGTGCACCTGAACTTATATTTATTATATTCTCTGCTCTGAAAAGAAAAGAAGCAACAATCTACAACTACAGTTCCGCTGGGGTCCGAAGAAATGATCTACAACAGTGTAAAACATGAACTTTTAAGTCTGAATCATTTCAGATATTAAAGATGAAGGGAATGGTTATGGATGATGATGAATCACAATCACTAGTCATTTTAAACTTGAGGCCTCTTTAAACTTTTTCTTTTTTGTTTCTATCTCTGCAGATTAAAAAAAAGAACCCATATTTAAGAATAGTTGTACAATTTGGGGGATACTAACGATTATATGGGGCTGGATTTTGATTAAGGGGTATTTTTTATGATGAAATATTGATACATCCCTTTATCTTGATAAAAACTAAAAAAACATAAATGATTTGCTCTTTGGTATCCCCTTCAATTTCACAACTGCAGACTCTTCTTCTTCTTTTTTTCCATAACTTCTTGATTCTGATGTCTCTAGGCCAGGCGATTGCATGATGGGTTCAAATCTTGCGAGTCATCGGTAAAGATATTTACGATGAAGTCATCGATTCTTCCGTCGGCATAAAAATTAGGTTGAATACACGTGCGGTTTATAAGTCGGTGTTGAATTCGATGTAAGATTATAGAAAGACAACGACATCTTTGTCGATTCTTGATGAACGTCGTGCTCAATATCCATCAACGGTTGGCATTGATGTTGGAGATTCAAACAATGCCGACTTTGGAGCAAGGAGTTGGCATTGTTTTACATACTCGACCATGACGCATTTGTTAATGGATATTGGAAGAATATCAAATGTCGGCATAGTATCGTGATGAAGACAATGCCGACTTGGAAGTCTTCATCACAATATATACTATGTCGATAGTGACTCTGTAAATGCAAAAATCAAATATACAAAATTCACATAAGTCAATATAAGCACCTTAATTAGGGTTTGATTTGGGGTTTCTTCATGGACGAACGTTTTCTTTTTTATAAAAGGTTGCAATTGGGAGTCATTAAAATCAATGTAAACACCTTCAATTTGGTGAGATGAGGATTCCCCAACATCTAATTCCTCACTAGAATCTCCCATATCACTCAAATCTCCCAAAATCCTTCTTCTTATTCTACTAACATAACACTAAAAGATAAAGCAAAATCTAAAATTTAATCTTAACACACTTGGGAATACTCAAGGGTAATTTAGACATTACTAAAATTATTTGGATAAGGGTTTTAAACTTACTTTGTAATGTTCTTTTTATCTTTTTGAGTATCCCCCAAATGTGGGTTTATAAAAAAAAGGTACGGTACACGTTTCACGTTTGATGGAGGCATAATTGAAATCTTAGAGTTTTTACTTCTTTTTTTTCCCTTTTTCGTGCAAGGGCCACAAGGCTATTCAGTAATTCTCATCATTTGGGCCTTAACAAATCTGAGTTGAGAGCATTTTCTTTTTGCAAGCTAACCAGTACTATAGCCAATAGGCTATAGATTAGACATAGATAAACTTCCTACAAGAAGCCCACTCTGAAAGCCACTGAAGTGACTGAACAAATATCTTACCCCGAATAGGAATACAAGTATGTCTCTCCTGCACCAACAACATACTGTGAAGACTTATAAGAAACAAAAGGTATTGTATTGAAACAGTGTTATATATTGTCTTACAGAGACAGAAAACAAAGGAAGGGTTTTATATACAGAGAGAATGGAAAATAACACACGTAACTGGAACATGTGTGACAGTAATACTCTAGTCAATACAATTGACTTGACTTATCCTAACATCCCCCCTCAAGCTGATACTGTCAGGCAGTAAAGCTTGTCACTAAGAAACATACCAGACAAAAAAAAAAAAAAATTGGGAGAAACACCAGCTACACCAGAGGATCTCAGACCAAGTAACTGAGACAACAACCTTGAGAAAACAGGATAACAAAGACCTTTGGTGAAGATATCAGCTAACTGCTCCTCATTGGAAATATGTTGAACTTGTAAGAAGCCATTCTCCACCAATTCACATATTGTATGAAAATAAATCTCTACATGCTTCGTCCTAGCATGAAAAACTGGATTATATGCTAAAGTTATAGCGCTATTATTATCACAATACAAGGGGACTGGATTATTAATAGATATACGTAAGTCAGACATCACATAAGATAACCATTGTGATCTGCAGCAGTAACAGTCAAGCATTTATATTCGGCCTCAGCTGAAGATCTAGAGATAGTGGGTTGTTTATTCGAAGACCAAGAAACAAGTGAAGATCCCATAAAAACTGCATAACCAGAGGTGGATCTCCATGTATCAGGGCATCCATCCCAATCAGAATCAGAATATGCTCTCATAGAATGAATATCACAATCCCTTAAGGAAAGACCACAGCCTAATGTACCTTTTAAATATCTCAAAATACGCTTGACTAACATAATATGTACATCAGCTGGGGCATGCATGAATTGCGAAACATAATTGACACCAAAACAAATATCTGGTCTAGTAAGAGTGAGATACTGAAGTCTACCAACTAAAGTTCTATATTCAGCAGGGTCTTGTAATAGCACACCATCATGTATAGAAGCTCTATTTGATTTGATCACTGACGTGTCACATGGTTTGGAGTCTAACATCTTTGCTCTGAACAACAAATTAGTAGTGTACTTATTCTGTGTAAGAAAAAATTCAGAAGTAGTTTTGGAAGCTTCAATGCCCAAAAAATACTTCAAATCACCAAGTAATTAACTTCATAGCAAAGCACTCAGAGATTTAACAAAGGTGTCAAGAAGACTAGATGAACTACCATTCAAAATAATATCGTCAACATATAATAAGAGTACCATCATATCAGAAGAAGAAGCAAAAACAAACATGGAGTTATCACTGACAGACTTCTGAAATCCATAAGATAATAAGAAGGAACTAAACCTATCACTCCATGCACGTGGAGCCTGCTTAAGACCATAAAGGCTTTTCTTCAAATGGCAAACATGAGAAGAAAAATCAGGATGTATGAAACCTGGAGGCTGTTTCATATAAATATATTTATTCGAGAAACCATGAAGAAACACATTCGAAACATCTAGTTGAAGAACATGCGAATGATGTGTGACAGCAAGGGTTAATACAACTTTTATAGTTGCAGGTTTAACCACTGGACTGAATGTCTCAGTTTAGTCAATACCCTCTTGTTGATTATAACCTTGCGCAAATAATCTAGATTTAAATTTATTTACAGTCCCATTAGAATTCAACTTCACCTTATAGATCCATTTACATCCTAGAATGTTCATATGAGGTTCAGGTAAAACATATTCCCAGGTGCCATTATCCATTAATGCAGTATTTTCTTCTTTCATAGATGCCATCCACTTAGGACACTTAGATGCAGATTTAAAACTTTTTGGCTCAGAAATATCAGTTAACAAAGAAGAAAAGGCATAAGGCATAGGATGAGGAGAACAATAGTTAACAACAAAATTAGGAAACTGTTTAGGTTTAATTATACCTCTCTAAGATCTAGTGACTATTTGATTTGAATTAGAAATTGATTCATATGGTAAAACTAAAGAAAATTCTACGAGAACGGACTCAGAAGGTGATTCAGTAGAAGATTGAATGATAATAGACTCAGAAGATGAATCAGAAGGTGAAGTGATAGGAGATATAAATTAAAAATGAGATTCATCAAATTTAACATGTCTTGAGATATGTAATTTCCTAATATAGGATTGAAACATTTATATCCTTTATGTAAAGAACCATACCCAAGAAAAATGCACTTTACTGATTTGGGAGACAATTTATCAAGCCTGAATGACCAAGAAATGGAAAACAAACAGTACCAAACACTTTAAGGGTAGATAAATCAGGATCATGATCAATATTGAACAAGACTTGATATGGAGACCTTAATGATAAAACAGAAGAAGAAGTTCGATTAATCAAATAGGTAGCTGTAAGAAAAGCATCATACCAATAAGACTTGGGACAAGAAGCTGTTATCAAAAGACTATTACCCATTTCGGTTATGTGGCGATGTTTTCGCTCAGCCAAACCATTTTGTTCCGTTGTTTTGGGACAGGAAATACATAAAACAATACCATCAGAATCTATAAAAAATTTGAATGGTCTTTTAACTAGTTCAGAGGCACCATCAGTGTGAAACTGAAGAACTTTTGTGGAAAACATATTTTCAGTGAGGTTTTTACAATGACATTGTATTGCATTTGATTGTAGTTTCATTGGATAAATCCAATGAAATATGCTAAAGTTATAAACAAATACAATGTAATAGGGAACCATCAATGAATCAAGCTAGTGCGGGGGGCCCCAAACATCATAATGAATAAGGGATAAAGGAGATAAAGCATGAGACCCACGAAGAGGAAAAAGGCAATTTAGAACTTTTTGCTAACTGGCAAGGATGACATAGATTATTAAAGTTACCTTTTGAAATAACAATCTAATTATTAGATTGTTAAAGTTTAAAAATTTTCTTAGAAGGATGACCTAGACGACTATACCACAAATTTGAAGAAGCAGATAAGGATGTGACAAAGGCACAAGAAGTAAAAGACATTTAATTTGGCAAATTAGCAATAGGATAGAGATTATTAACTATATTTCCATGAGCCAAAGCATATCATCATGCATATTTCTAATATCATATCCAAAAGGATATTAGTACAAAATAACATCAATTATCTTTAGTAAACCGACCAACTGACAGTAAATTTTGTTTCGGTTCATGTACTAAAAGAACATTGTTTAATGTAAGCCTAGTGTCAGTTGTTTGTAAATTTGTAATACATGACAACTTTCTCTTGCCATTGTATAAGAGATAGGTAAGAACTCATTGTTTCCCATGACAACTTTCTCTTTGCCATTGTATAAAGAAGTACTTTGTAGAGTTGAAGAATTCCCAGTCATAACAGCTGTATCCCATGCAATATAAAGAAGATCTGGAATTTTCTTGGAATTTCTAATATAAAGAAGTACTTCTGAAACTTGTTTCAAGAAAATTCCAGATCTCCCTAGCAGATGAAAGACCAAGAACATCACCTGAGATAGTTGGAGTGAGAGTAGCTTTTAGACAACTTACAACAAAGCGATCAATCTTTCTCCATAGCATCTTCCTAGGATTAGAAATCATTACTCCATGAAAGACCAAGACACAATTGTAGCTTTTAGGTGGTTCTTTCACTTCTCCATTAACATATTTATATAAATCATTCGATATCAAGATCGACTCGAATTGATCTCTCTAAAGCAGAAAATTTGTAGAATCTAATTTGTGGGAAACAAAATTAGATATATTGTTGAAAGGTAATGTAATAAAGAGAGATTCAACAGCAGCAGAATTAGGTAAATTCTGAGCTTGATTTGACATTTGTCTGGTTTGTGTAGGCATAGACGATGAAGATAAAGTTTAAATCGATCAAAGAATCGTCAAGAAAGGAGGAGAAGATGAAATATTAATCAAGTACACAAACCAAAAAACCGATTGATGAAAGAAAACAGGTGAAATTAGGGTTTTGAAAAAAAAAATATTGAGAAATATATTGAAGTTTGGTGTTGGAGATATGATTGATATTGAACATATATTGAAAACAAATCAGAAAAATTGTTGATTAATGTCGAAAATGATCGAACCGAATGATACCATGTGAAGAATTATGAGAAACAAAAGGTATTGTATTGAAACAGTGTTATTGTTTTACAGAGACAGAAAACAAAGGAAGAGTTTTATACAGAGAGAGAATGGAAATAACACACGTAACATGAACATGTGTGACGGTAATACTACGGTCAATATAATTGACTTGACTTATCCTAACACGTACTACTATATATATTCGGTCTCCGCCTTTGTTCTTCACTACATGATCTTCTCCGTACTTCTCCGTTTACTTTCTCTTCCACCATTACTGTTTAAAAACATATCCACCAATAGTATTAATTGTTGCTTACTTCCCATAGAGACAAATATTAAACTTCCAAAAATCAATCACGAAGGAATAATATCAAACTTCAGCAAATCAATCACGAAATAAAATCTGGATGACCTTGTGATACACACATTAGTCCCATATATATAGTTAGAGTAAAACAACTTCCTTTGATTAACCGAATAAGATTGATTAGTAATTAGCAAAATGTTAATCTGTTGGAAATTTTCATAATCATTTTTTTCTTTTTGATAAAAAGGGTTAAGATTTTATTAAAGAGAAAAGGTATCACTTTGGGCTGATCCAAAGATCCTCCCAATTATACATAACCTAAGTTCATAAGGCGGGAGAATAATACGATTAATGAAATTGTTATCCAATGTACATGTTTGTACCATAAGTAAAAATACCACTTAATGGGCCAAATTGATACTTGAATCATGTTTTGATCCTCATCCAAGCCCACTAACCTAAGTCAACCAAGGCGGCCCACCCGATGCGCGGTGATCGGTCAATGGTCAAAGTCGGTCAACTATCAAAGTCAACTCCCGGTCAAGGTCGATGGTCAAAGTCGGTCAACTATCAAAGTCAACTTCCGGTCAAGGTCATGGTCAACGGTCGGTCAACGGTCAAGGTAAACCGTCGGTCAACTATCGAAGTCGGTCGCACCGTTAGCCAATTTTCAGTCTTGTAGTCAGCAAAGCTGCAAACCAATTCCCAGCCAAAAACTCTTCCACGCTGCCAACCAGTCTCCAACCATGCTGCCAGCCAGCCTCCATCCACACTGTCAGCCATCATGCCTGTCAACCATCAAGCCAGTCCCTACCCATGCAGTCAGCTGTTCCGCCAGCAAATGTCCACCAATCGCCACCATCATTTATGCGAGAATTTATCATGGAAGCATAAATGTGCGATTCATGCGCACTGAATTCCAGTGATTTGACCATGCGGGTGAAGTCCAGCGATTTCAGCCATGCGAATTGAAGTCCAGCGATTTCGGCCATGCAATATTCATTTCAAGATTTGACCATGCAAGTGCTAAATGCGTGATTTGACCATGCGGTACTAATTGCAAGCGAGTTTTATACATGCGAATTAACTCGGCTATTTCATTCAGAATTGATGATGGAGACATGAATGAGCAGTTAATGTAATTTATGTTTGTATTTAGATGTGGAACTGTATAAATAGGAGAGGGCAGAAATCAGGAAAAGGAGGCCAAGAGGAGGAGAGAAAAACATACTTGTTATACAAAAATCAATAAAACATTTCTCCCCAAGGGGATTCTCCCGTGGACGTAGGCAACCTATGCCGAACCACGTTAAACCCCTGTCTTTCACTTTGTTCTTCATTTCGTCTCCTAACCCAAAATACACACCAAACTATCCATTCATCGTGTTTCGTGCCCAAAAGTAATTTCGGGTACAAACATCAGTTAATAGAAATTTTTACAATCATTATATTACGTATTTTATTGTGATCGGTAGATTATGCTTATGCTTATGGTATTACGAGATTGATTGCTATTGTCATTATCAAGGAAAGATGCAGGCAGCAACACAATAATATTTATTTATGGTAGCTTGGTAAGCATTGTTAGTATTGGATTAGAACCTGGTATAGGACATTGTTTAGTATTGGATTAGAATTTATAGTAGTTTGCTTTTCTACTGCTGCTGAGGAAATTATTGAGCATTGTTGAATAGTATATATGCAATTATTGTGTACTTGCACAAATAGAGTGAACCTGCATATTCAATTGTTGTGAACTTGTGTAGTCAATTTCTAGGCATAATACCAGATTGTCTTCTACTTGTAAACGTGAGTAAATGAATTGTAGTTCGAATTGAGAGTATTAAACTTAAAGAGGCATGTACGGCTAGATATATACCATGAGATACCAAGAGATGCCAGGCAGGAGTCGATGGCCTAGTTAGTAATTCGACGTACCATACACGAATAATTCATGATTTTTTTGGTATGATTCATAAACGAATAAATCGACCGAACTATTGCAACTCCAAATCTGGCTCGCTTCTAATATGAGTCGGCCGAATAATTTGAAAATTACATGAGGTGGGGATTTATCGAAACAATTAGGAACCCCATAAATCGGCCGAACTACTGTGACTATGAACCTGGTTCGCGTCTAATATGAGCCGGCCGAATAATTCGCGAATTACATGAGGTGGGGACGCATAGGACCTGTTACTCCCTAGACTACACCACTGACCACTAGTCCAATTGTTTGTTGTTGTTTTTTTTTTTTGTATTCTTTTTTTTTTTTTTTTAAGCTTAGTCCAACTATTTGTTTGTTGCTAATTTTGCACATACTAAATATTTGTTACAATTAAATCACAAATCACACTACTTCCACAATAAATAACATTTTTTATTAATTAATACATCCTGAACTTTATACGCCGAATCCATGTTCCTAAAACGAACTATACACGTACGTATACTATTCCAAACTACTGTTGAATCATCACCCATTGACCGGATTTTTTACCGAATTAGAACTACTTAAATCAGTATAATACTCGTACGTTTGCCGTCCTGAAATATTCTCTGCACCCGAATCGCTAACTAGGCTCGAGGGTCCTCCCCAAAGCGGTTAACTACATAGTATAGAATTAGATGAAACGAAAAATCACATAAACTAAATCGTCGTTGTGCCAAAAAAAAAAATTCTTCTCAATTGCTCAAAATGTTCCTAGTGTCCCAAACGTTGTCGTTACGGTGAAAATTGCTAAGCTACCCAAAATCTACCTCCTAATCTAATATTTTCCCTGTCAAAAAATTTTCTACTACACAATCAAAAATTTATATTGCGTTCTAGCCTAAAATCTGATTGCAATACTGAACGAAGTTTTGTCTGTAACCTAAAATTTTGTTTAGTGACTTAAAACTTACCTCGTGACTTAAACTTTTCTGGTGTAGGTACCTAAAAAGGGGTGAAGGGGTAAAGATGAGTTTTTTTCGATTTGAGTTGCGGAAGGTTGAGCACGAACGATCCTCGCCTAAATAAAGCTCATGGTCGTTTTAAGGCTGCTTCATCCACATGAATGAATAATCATGGTTATTCTCAACAAGGAAGCATATTTTTAGTTCTGAAGACTTTTGTGAGATGTAATTGCATCTAATGTTGTTGTGTATAGAATGCCCGATTGACGGCCTATATATAGTTGTAGAATCTATATTCTCAAGTCGGTTGGATAAGGATGAGGGATACAATAAGCATTTTATATGTGATTCTAAGAATATCTAAGGGCATATTGATGAATTGAATATTTCCCCCAGGAATAACGAAGTGATGCGTAGTTATCCCTTGATTCAGTTGAACAACAACACATGTCGTACACCGCCATACCAAGATCCTAAAGATTCCCCCATTTGTGTGAGTAAGTCATCCTTCGTTCATGACGTATTGGCAAGGCAGTTGTAATACCCCGATTCGGCAAATAGGGTTTTCCATGCGGAAAATAAATAATGGTTTGACCTTTACTAACACCAAGGCATTTTCGACATAATTGACCTCAGAGTTGGAGAAAAATTTTACGGTTAAGCGTGCTCAGGCCGGGAGCAATCCAGGAATGGGTAACCTCTTAGAAATCCCAGGAAGCTGTTGTTGGATGATCGCAGTTGTGCATATTGAAAATCCTACTCGGCTGGATGACCGCAATGGCCAAGTGGGGATAGTATCGATAGAGGTTCAGGTCATTATATATGGTATCAGAGCTGACGACAGGTCATTTGTCGAGTGTAAGAGAGTATAATAGACTGGTTGAGTGAGGTACTGATCTCATGAGTGGTAGGAAAGCATTGCTCAGTTGAACCCACTAAGCATTGGTATGTCAAGTTTTGTTTCAAAACTCACCGCTTGAATTGCTGACTAAATTTAATTTCGTTAAGTAGACTTAGCACATAGAAATATTGTGACAATCTCTAGTTACTCATTCAAGACATGAAGAAGTGTTGAATAGAAAACTTATAAATCATCTTCCATAATGAGGTTCGTGACTATTGACTTGACGTATTACATTTTTATCAAGTTCTTACAGTCGTACTCGTTGAAATATAACATATGAAGTTTGTTTACATGACTTTAGTATTTAGATGACTTCATCATTATCTATGATCAAAGTATCAAAAGTAATAATATACATTGTTGTTTTTACAAGTTATGCTATTGAGAGACGTGGTATAATTTTCTACTTTCATGATTTCGGCTTATCACCAATATTGATTAGTAGTGAACCTTTAACTTGAATATGTTCTTTGAGTATCATGTAAGAAAGCAATTTTTTGACATATATTAAATCTAGTTGAAATCGAATTAGGTTTTCAAGTTGGGAACTTTATGTCATACATTCGCTAAAATTCAGTAACTTTATCTCAGTCAAAGGAAGATTGCTTCTCAAAGCGGGAAATAATGAAAGTTGTCTTATTACCACAAGAAAATACATGTGAAAACCAAGTACCTGATATAGCTCTTATAGTCTTTCCTTGATATACTTATTGGAAATGCTAACAATGTTTGTACATATGACTCTCTATCTTATCATAGAAGACTTTATTAAAAGACTATGTGCCAAATTTCTTGTGCTTTCTCACGCCCATCATTTTTTGGGCACATGAGGTTAGGATGCTCAAAGCCAACACAGTTATGTCGTGTTGGGTGAGGAACGAATATCTTGTCACATACTGAGACAACAAAATCACAAGCATCTTTGATCTTGGAAGGATTTTTTTGGTAGTATAACCAGTTCACACAGAGATCTTTCTCACTCCTTTCATGACATGACTTTCCTATATGATAGATGTGATCACAATATACATCTTTATCAGTTTTTATGAAACATTGTCACTCTTGTGAACCCGTCTGTGATTCAGAAAGATTTTTGTTAAAGGATTTGGATGCAGAGGGAATAATCGTTTTGCAATGACGAGTTACCTGGGATTGAGGAACACGACGGTGATTTAAGATTTTAGATTAGAAGAGTCTGAATTGCTCGTTCACAAAATTATTATTAACTTCAGAATGATGTTTTAATTAATTCTAATCATTAAGTATTGTAGTTCTCAAATTAGGCTTTTACCAAGTTTATCCTTCATATTTTGATTCTCGGGTATATGTATTGTCTTTAGTTCATCACGAGTTCTTGCAGACTCATTCAATTGATTAGATGAAACAGATTATTCCAGACAATTAGTGTAATCTAAATAATAGAGAGATTCACCAAAACCTCGTGGAATGTTAACTAAGTATTTTTTAGGTTTTTCTTTTCCTTATTGTGACTAATGTCTTATAGGTTGGATCGCTCCAAACATTGATTGTTAGATTTTTTTAGTATTTTCTTTGCTTTGATACCAATTTCAAAGATGGGGGTACCGAATACACCACCAATTATTTTGATTTTAACGAATATAGACAAATCTTATAAAGATTAAAGATTATTTATACAACACAATCTTGGATTTACTCTACGTACCAACCAAGGAATAAATTAAAAGATCGATCCAAGATGCATTAACGTAAAAGTTTATTTACTTTAATCATAAGGCTAAACAATATAATTGTGTAATAAAGTAAATAACACATACACACAAGATTTTATTAACGATGAAAACTGCTTGGAAGAAAGACCCCGGGACCTAGTCCAGTTTTGAATGCTCTCATAGTTAAGCCACTACATAGATGACTATCTGCAACCTTGTGTACTTGATACCGAATAAACTACCCCTGGTTACTCAGTTTTCTCGATATCACTGCGCCTACAACCTATCTGGCCTACGCACGTGAATCTCCTAACGAAATCCACTACCAAGTATTGCTTCACCTTCATGAAGACTACTGCAACCCAATTCCTTTAAGACGTCTAACAAACAGCAAAGAACCCAATTGTTTGAGAACCACAAATAACATATGAATATGATTAATTCAGAGTTAAATTTGTAATCTAATGATTTAACAAATCTAAAAGTCCATGATAAAGATCAATCAAGATCACGATTGTCAAAATAATCAATCTTGATTTTACAAGTCAAGTTTGTAAAACAAACAACTTGTCGATCTCACAAGTTTTATGTTTATCGAAGATAAACTGCTTCTTCTCCCAGAAAATAAAGTCAACCAGATGATCACGTTAAGATTGAAAACACAAAAGGAATTCAAGTCTTCAAAGTCTTTAATCTTCTTAATCTTCAAAATTAACAACCTGCACTTGATTCCACTAATGTTTTTTCTCACAAAACGGAGTCTGTTAACTTTGGAAAATCAATATTTTTATCCAAAAATTCTAATCACTAGAATATGTTATAGTTTCATCTTTGAAGCTCTTGAATGGCCTTATATCAGAAGAGAAATACCGTGGAATAAAAAAGAACATTTATTGAAGATAACAATGCGTTAATTCAATATTAAGTACTAAACACTGAAAACTAAATAATGATCTTATAGTTTCCCACCAATGAAAATACTAGAGCTTCTTGATCCCCAGAAGTCTTTCAACCAGTTTATCATATTTTTGTCCAAATTGAATCAGACTACTTTCTACTAACAATAACCTCACACTTATCTCAGATTTTTTCATGAAGGAGTTTGTAAGAATACAAAGCTCCATTATTTATAGTGTTATGACTAAGACTTTGATTGAAAACTAATTAAGAAACCTAATTTTGAAAGTCCTAAATATATTCTATTAATATCATTTTCGAAATTAAGAATATTCTTGGT
This sequence comes from Papaver armeniacum, assembly GCA_023531295.1. Lineage (NCBI taxonomy): Eukaryota > Viridiplantae > Streptophyta > Magnoliopsida > Ranunculales > Papaveraceae > Papaver > Papaver armeniacum. The sequence goes on from JAJJWW010013218.1 coordinate 85,862, forward strand.
ATTCTATGGTTTTATTAACATAAAATGATGTAATAAAATTTTAGAATATTTTTCACATCAATATATAAGATATCCTACCAATATAAGAACTAATATTATCTAAGAGCAAGTAAGTGAACTTTGCTAGAATAATTAACTGGTTATGTGAAATCTTCACGGAAAGAAAAGCACACCGATATCGATTTGATAGATGGATTCGAAAATGTATCTTAAGATATTAGTAGGATCTTTCTTTAAGTATCAAATGAATAATATGAACAATAATGTATTTGTAATACTCCAATTCGAGGGTTAGGGTTCACCGACTGGAATATAAAACCATTACTAACATCGAGGTCTTTTCGGCAGGTTTGACTTTGGAGTTGACAAAAAACTTTTCACTTAAGCGTGCTTGCGCTAGGAGAAATCCGTGGATGGGTGACCTCCCGGAAAGCTGATGCTGGATGACAACATTGGTGCCTGTTAAAAGATGCATACTGATGGATGGCCGCTGCGACTAAGATGGGACAATATCGGTGGATGGTATGGTCACTACAAATGGTACTGTAGTCGACGATGTGTCACCTGCTGAAGGTAGAAGGTACGCTAGATGGGTTGATCCAAGTGCTTGTCTCATGTGGGTCAAGGAACATCAAACATTTTGGGATAGATATTCCTGAGCGAGAAGGCTCCAATTTGAGGTGCGGTATTGTAATACCCATTTTCGACAAATAGGGTTTACTGAACCGAAATACAAGTAATAGTTTGACCTTTACTAACACCGAGGAATTGCTAGAAAAATTGGCACCAGATTTGGCAAAAAAAACTCTGAAGTTAAGCGTGCTCAGGCAAGTTTAATCCAAGGATGGGTGACCTATCGGGAAGTTGTTGTTGGATAACCATACCGGCGCCCGCTGGGAAACGCCATACTACTGGATGATCGCAGTGGCTAAGTAGGAAAAATATTGGTAGAGGGTCAGGTCATTACAAATAGTATCAGAGTTGACGGTAGGTCACATGTACAGGGTGAGTGAAGATGCATATTTTTCGTATCATTTGATCGAGCTTACGAAATGCATACCTACATAATATTATGATTTGATTACTAGTTTTAGTAATATCTTCAGACTCGATCTGTGTAGATACCGTCGAAATCCGTGAAGATCTCTCAAATATCCAAAATGGGAATACACAAGGAAATTTATTATTAAGGGAAATTATTATTATCGAAGCCGTCACCCAACTTAGGGAGTTAGGACCCAAAATAGCACTGGTCCAAAACAGAGAAAAAAGTCCGGGAATCAAGATAAGGGCTAGGAAGGTGTGAGGCACCTAGCCCGTTCAATCCGAAAATTGGCCTCTACTTTATAATCGGGATTTTAGGGTTCTAACTTGCATTAACAAATAATGAATGCTAATTGAATTATTAAACAACGCACCAAATCCTGTAAAATGAAACAGAACCCTGTCAAATCGAGAGAATTATTATTATTACCAAAATTACCCAAAATTATTATTATTATTTTCACCAAAATTATTATTATTATTATTATTGAGAAATTATTATTATTATTATTGTGACTCCATGATAGAACCAAACAAGACGAACCAATTACTCAAAACAATTATTATTATTATTATTTCCAATTTCACTCATCAATCATCATTATCATCAAACACAGAGGAGATTATCATGATTTGCGTCAAACAGTGCCTAGAACTAGCTATTCCACAAACTGGATGAATGTCATTCAATCACTATGCATATGTTGATACGTAACAGAACTTATGAAACATGGACAACTATTGCAATATACTAATTAACGACAACCACAGATGAATAACAGATGCTCATTAATGATGTTTGTCATGGGAGGCAACACTGGATACGTATGTTGACATGAACAGAATGCTGATGAGGTGCTTTCCTTGAACTATTAACTATAGATTTTGATATGATCAATATTAATTAATTTCTGGTGCAAAGAAAAACAAAAGCCTGATCACTAAAAGAATGAGAAACAGAAACTATATGATTACTTAAACCCGTAGCACTACTAACTCAAAGGATGAAACATGTGATTAGACAAACCCACTTATATCATGAAAGAATGATAACGAACTATCTTAGCATGTGATTAGGATGGAACAGACCAAGATATATTCAAACATATGAACAGAACATCCAACTTGCACAAGCATACTTCAAACAGCGAAAGGAAGCAAACGACTATATTATTATTTAAACATAATCATCATCTCTTACACATGCTCACAACGAGTTCATGGTTTCAGCATTACCTGTTTTCGCAAGTAGGTGTTCACGATGTTACTTAGACTGAAAAGATCAACAAGGGCTAGTATTTCCGCGAATACGATCGTAACGAAAAACAATCCAATACCCAACCGTTCTAGTGACATCTAGAATCCTATTTCTCCACTAAATCTCCTAGTAGTTTTTCTATCTCTTTGTTTTTCTATAGAGTTCGATCAGAATTTCTTTCTCCCAATTTATAGTCTCACTCCCTTAACAATGACCTTAGGATTCAACGATCCAATCCGACGACTCAAACTAAAAACCTAAATATCATTTCCATTTTAACAAATATTAATCCCATATTATTCCATTTCATTTCCTAAATTAAAATATTTTCATTTAAGCCTAAAATCTAAGCTAGGGAGGCAAGTCTTGGGAACAAAGTAAAACAAGGTGTCGACATTTTTCTATTAGAGGAAATGTCCAACTTTGGGCATATACTAGTCACCGACATCTTAAAATTGATTGCTGATGGACTATCACGCACGTACGTCCAGTTCAAACTTAATGGATCCAACTAATTCGGACTATTGGGCACTAGTTTAGCTCAAGTTTTGACACCTAGTGGATAATTATTCTTGGACCTTAACTGCGGATACACGAACGGTGTTTGCCTAGAGCATATTTCGCGGAAGTACGACTTCAAAATGTGTACGAAATTGGGGTGTCTACAGTTGCCCCTCTTTGACAGAGGTTTGCATGCAACTGAATGGCAAAGATAAACGCCCTATTTCGTACTGCCCCTCAAAAATTGTTGAAATTCCCTTGAGTTTGTCCGGTGTGACACTATTGAGTTTACCCGGAACATCTCTAAGTATTTCATTTTACGCATACGTATACATCTCCATGACTAATTAATTAAGTCAAGAAGTTCGTAATTGTTGCGTTGCAAAAACAAGGAAACACTTACCTACCAATTACAATGACTCTCTCTTGCATATACTCCTTTTTATAACTATGTGTCCATCATGTATATGGAAATTTTCTCTCTTTGATGCAGCACCTGGCTTCCACTTTTTTGACCGCTTTGGTCACCTTCTTTAGTTCTTTCCCTTGATAAGAATCTTTATGTTTGGACAGTCCTTTACTTCCTTGGATTGGGAGGTCATTCGTCTATGTTTCACACAAGAGAGAGTGATTAGTAGTATATGCTCCTAACAAAGATAATCCTAGAAAAAGAATAGAAAAATCCTAAACAAAATACAACTGATTGTGTGGAATTATTGCCTCAGACAATCTAAACGGTTCAATTTCTATTATTTTATTTTTTTTATGTTTACCTAGATTTTTCCTCGTCGGCTTCCACACAACTAGAGTTTTTTTCTTTTTTTTTGAAAATACTATAAAATTGAAAACCATAATACCTGATTATGATACATAGGAGCCCAACTTCCTGATTTACCGTGTAGGGAGGGAGAACACTGGTATTACGCCGGCACCGTCGAATTTTCAAGAGTCAATCTGCCCACTTCCAACTATTCCCAACTGTTTGATGTTTTGCCCAAAAATTCCCGAGTACATATATGCTGGCTTACCTTCTTCTATCCTTGTTTCATCATGCGGCTTACCACTCTTTTCTAACTCCTTCAATTGTTGACCATTTCTCCTCGATGCTTCTCATTCTTCTTTGATTTCTTCAAATGCCGACCAATTTTCTCAAGTGGTTGTTTATTAACTACACAATTTTATTTTTTTTGCCACTCAAATCTATCCGTTTGGACGTCCGTTGCTCATAGAACTTTAGGAGATGGTGTACAAGACTAGTGATGACATACATACAAATATATCTCTCTCTATGACTTCAAAAGACTCATTATACTGATGTGGCTCCGGTATGATGATGGCGGTGCCCCCTTATAAAACTGGAAATAATGATTATTATTATTTTATTTTTATTTTTTTTGACTGACTGACTGAAAGGGCCAAACAAAGTGATGACCCTGCCCCTAGTTATTTTCTACCTGACGCTATGAGAGAGATATATTGGACTCCTAAAAAATTTCTCCTTAAGTTATATGAGCGTTCGCCGCCCTTAGATAGTTTTGAGCACTTACCTTAAGTGTAGTATTTCTTCAGTTGGTCGACATTTGTGAGCTTCGGCTCTTCTCGTCTGTCCAGATCAGTTAACCGTACTGCGGATCCTGGGTAGATGCTTTTGATGATGTATGGACCCTCTCAATTAGGCTTGAACTTTCCTCTTGGGTTAGAATGTTTTATAGGTCTGATTTCTTTAAGCACTAAATCTCCTTCCTTTAAGCCTCGCGGATGAACCTTCTTGTTGAAACTTCGAGCTATCTTCTCCTGGTAAGCTTGTGCATGACATGCGGCACGTATCCTCTTTTCATCAATCAAATTCAGTTGTTGAACCTTCGATTCTATCCATTCATCTTCAGGTATCGTGCCTTCCTTTATCACTCGTAAGGTGGGAATTTCAACTTCAACGGGCAAAACTGCTTCGGTGCCATAAACCAAAGAGTACGGAGTCATACCAGTGGGTGTACGAATCGAGGTACGATAGGCCCATAATGCATAAGGTAACTTCTCACTCCAATCTTTGTATGTTTATGTCATCCTCTTTAAGATTCTTCCTAATGTCTTATTTGCAGCTTCCACGGCACCATTGGTTTGTGGCCTGTAAACGATTGAGTTCCTTAGCTGGATTTTGTACTTTGCACACTCCCTTTTTACCTCCTTGCTAACAAAGTTGGACCCATTATCTGATATAATCTTATTTGGCAATCCGTAACGACATATAATGTTGTTTGTAAGGAATTTAACATTCTGATTCCCCGAAGGATTCTTGACGGATATTGCCTCAACCCACTTCGTAAAATAATCAATTGCCACTATGATGTATTCATTCCCATTTGATGCAGAAGGATTCAGTTTCCCGATTACATCGATGCCCCAAACAGAAAAAGGCCATGGTGATGTAAGAGGGTGCAACTCGGTAGGTGGCAAATGTAATAAATTGGCATGTATTTGTCATTTATGGCATCTTTTCACGTACTTGAAGCAATCGGATTCCATTGTTGTCCAATAATATCCCATTTGAAGAATTTTTCTTGATAACATGTGTCCGTTCATATGTGGGCCGCAAATTCCTTCATGTATCTCACTAAGAAGGCGTCGAGCTTCATCTCCATCTACGCACCTCAATAAAATCCCATCGTAATATTTCTTGTAAAGTACTCCTCCTAGGATCTTGTATTGAAGGGACATTCATTGTATGTAACGACGCTCTTTTCTACTCAACCCGTCTGGCATCGTCCGATCCTCTAAGTAATTCTTGATATCATGGTACCATGGATCCCCGTCAGGTGTTTCTGCTTCGATCTCAACAAATGTGAAGTCTGGTTTCTCTCTTCGTGCCACCTCGATGGGTTTGACTGTGGAATCTCCTGAGATCGGGATTAGTGATGCTAAAGCAGCTAATGCGTTTGCAAACTGATTCTTTTCTCTATAAAGATGATGAAAAGTAATGCAATTAAATTTCTCCACCAACTTCATAAGGCATTCATGGTATGGAACTAGCTTTTCTTCCTTGATCTTCCAGACTTTCTGTGTTTGGTTGACGATCAGCAAGGAATCTCCATATACCTCCAACTTCTTGACTGATAACTCTAAGGCAGCTCTCAAGCCAGCAATGCATGCTTCATATTCAGTCATGTTGTTAGTACAGTTGAAATTCAATCGAATAGAAATCGGAATGCGTACCTCATCAGGAGATATCAAAATTGCCCCTGCTCCTTTACCAACTGGGTTCATTGCTCGATCAAAATACATCTTCCACAATTCACCTTCATCATCTTGTTCAAAGAACAAGGATATGTTCGTCAGAAATTTCGTTATGAGTATCTCGCAATCCGGAATCGGTTGCGCTGCTAAGTGATCTGCTATTGCTCTTCCTTTTATTGACTTTTGTGTCACATAAGTGATGTCAAATTCTTCTAGCAACAACTTCCACCTGGTTGTTCTTCCTGAGATCATTGGCTTTTCAAATAGATATTTAAGTAGGTCCATCCTCGATAACAACTGAACCGAATGAGATTATATGTAATGTCTAAGTGTTTGAGTAGCCCAGACAAGGGCAGGGCATGTTTTCTCTAATGTTGAGTATTTTGATTCATATCCGGACAATGTCTTGCTGATATAGTAAATCACCCGCTCTTTCTTACCATCTTCATCATATTGTCCTAAAACTGCCCCCATTGATGAGTCAGTTACTGATAAATACAACAATAAAGGTTTTCCAGGGACCGGAGGGACCAACACTGGTGGATTGGACAAATACTTCTTTATCTGATCAAACGCCTCTTGACACTCTTCATTCCACTTCTTTGGTGAGTTCTTTCTTAGCAATTTAAAGATTGGTGCGCAAACCGGAGTTAATTGCGCGATGAATCGGCTGCTATATTGAATTCTTCCTAGAAAACCTCGCACTTCCTTCTCGTTCTTGGTGGAAGGCATATTAATGATTGCATTCGCTTTCTCTGGATCAATTTCTATTCCTCTATTGCTGACAATGAACCTTAGTAACTTTCCTGATTTTACCCCAAATGTACATTTATTGGGATTAAGCCTCAACTTGTACTTCCTGAGCCGGCCAAACAACTTTTGTAGGTCTGATGGATGATCTTCTCTTCTTTCGGACTTGGCAATCATATCGTCTACATAGACCTCCAGCTCCTTGTGCATCATGTCATGAAAAAGAGTAGTCATTGCACGTTGATAAGTAGCTCCAGCATTTTTAAGACCGAAAGGCATTACCACATAGCAAAATGTCCCCCAAGGTGTAATAACAGATGTCTTCTCCCTATCTTCTTCTGCCATTTTTATCTGATTATATCCTGAGAACCCGTCCATCAATGATAATAAGCCATGCCCTGCAGCATTGTCGATGAGGATGTCAATATGAGGAAGGGGAAAGTCTTCTTTTGGGCTTGCCTTGTTAAGATTTCTGTAATCGATGCACATTCGTACTTTTCCATCCTTCTTCGGGACCGGTACTATGTTAGCCAACCATTCTGGATAATTTGTAACCATCAAAAACCCAGCTTCATATTGCTTGATCACTTCGTCATGTACCTTCAAAGAACACTCCGGTCGAAGCTTATGCAATTTCTGTTTGATTGGCTTCATTCCAGGGATGATAGGTAAGTGATGTACTACCATGTCTTTGTCTAACCCTGGCATATCTTCATACGACCATGTAAATATATCTTTGCACTGAGTTAATAACTCGATCATCATTCTCCTTTCTTCTGAAGACAAAGTAGTACCGATCTTGACCATTTGGGGTTGATCTTCCGTGTTCAGATTGACCGACTCTACTTCTTCGACTGGTTCCAGATTGTCTTCCAAGTGATCTATGACCTGAGGATCTCACGAGGTACGTCCTCTTCGATCATTTCCTCGTCATTGGGAGTCGGTCCATCAGTATAATCTTGCTCCTTGTCTAAGTCAAATATTTGTTTTCAAAATTATTCTGATCTCCTGAAATATTTTTAGAAAGAATACAATTCTCTGGTTTACCAACCAGGTAAGTTTTTTCAACATGAATGGTCGAAGGGCATTTCTGACGTTCCATTAATCGAATTGAATTGACTGGATTAAAACAGGGTATTTCAGCGAAGGTCTTACCTGAGTCCACTTTTATAGTGCTTACCTCATGTTCTTCTGCAAAGAAATCAGCTAACTCGTCAGTCACCTTACCAGCATCAGGATCATATTTTCCTAAAGACCCCGTAACGGCCTCAAGAGTCAACTTCTTGATCTCAACCTCCATCATGTCTTCATATTCTGAGAACTTGGTATCCAACATTTGTTGGAATTGTTCGCACAACCAAGAGAATGCCCCAGTATCGATATTCATTTCAAATTCTATGCTCATGTTCCTGTTTTCAAAGAAACAAAAGAATATATGGTAACACAATGGTGCTTATGTCTCGGATTTTGTGCAAGATGAATGCAGATTACAATCAATGCACGTGCATGCAGGTTTCACTAACTCTTGGGTAAGCTTGGGTTACCTTAGCAAAATATACCTCAGACGTAGTTAGACTAGTCTTCTTTGGTACCGGGCAAAGGCTTGTGGTGGTTAAGCTGGTAACTCCCATAAGTCCCAAGGCACGGGTTCAGCTTACTAGACACTTGTTTTCCTAAGAATCGGACGTCTGACGATGCAAAATGTAATGCAAATGTGCAAATGGGTGCGTGCACGTGTGTGTGTGCAAATACAGAGCATTGTAAAATTAAAACCCTAAAATCCCAATTACGTTTCAAGTTAGATTCCAATCCCCAGTGAAGTCGCCACTGTAGATACCATCAAAATCCGTGAAGATCTCTCAAATATCCAAAATGGGAATACACAAGGAAATTTATTATTAAGGGAAATTATTATTATCGAAGCCGCCACCCAACTTAGGGAGTTGGGACCCAAAACAGCACTGGTCCAAAACATAGAAAAAAGACCGGGAATCAAGATACGGGCTTGTTGATGGTGGATTTTCGTTTAAGGTTAAATTTGTAAAAAACCAGAAAAATCATGCGCTGACATCTTGTAAAAGATAAAGCCATTTATAAGTGTTGGATACTCCCTCACTTAATTCACCAAGAATGGAGCATGTAGCAACAATCCCATTCTCGTGAATGCATGAAATTCCTCGAGGTTGGAGCATGTGGCAACAATCCCTTCCTGTGAATTTCATATCAGCCTTGTATTTCCAAAGTACTCATTATCGGTGTGGCATGACGACCGAGTGTTACTCTTATAGAGTAACACGAACCTCCAAGCACTATAATGAAACCATGTACGAAATACCCGTATGGGATGACTCTCGGTGTGTTATACTAGCCCGATTGAGCCCCTCTCGGTGTGTTATACTAGCCCGATTGAGCATCCTGAAGGCCCGATCATGTCGATCCGGATATGATCGATCGTGATCATCCAACTCCATAAGCATGATTGGATGACCCCAGATCAATTCCATCACCCCAAGCAGGTATGGAATACCCACGGCCGACCCCGCATGGTCGGTCATTGGCCTAGCTTGCCAAGAAACCGTTCATACCAAGCATTATGGACGGAAAACCCTAAATTAGGGTTTGCGGCATATTACATGTGTCGCAAAACAGTCTCAACCATCCATCTTCGCAGGTATAGATGGAGGGTGTAGATGTAGACTCAAAGGGCCCAGAGCATGTCAACACGATCACCATGGGCCCGCCTACACACTTGACCAATCGGTCAAAACCAACCATGGTTGGTCGTGACAAAATTGTCACTCAAACAAGAGATGGCGCACGGCTTTGAAAGCCAAAATTAGGGTTTCAAGCCATCACGCGCGTCCATCTTCTCCGGCACGAATGGAGGGTCACAGATTAGATTAAGCAAGGCCGGTCATACCAGCATGACCACCGTGGGCCCATCTACCTCCTCATGTGTTCGGCCAAGGCATATCATGCCTGGTTAATCCAAAACGTGCGTCCAAACTAGCATGGCCACGCCTCCCAAACCACAAACTGATCTCGACCACTCAACTTCGCCGGACGATTTGGATGGCTCGGATCACGTTTTCATGGGATAGTCGGTATAGGTGTGAACAACGGCCTACCACCTACATCTTTGGTATGATCGACCAAGACCGACCAAGATGGGTCGTCTTGAAACGCGTGACCAAACTAGGGATGTCACGCGGTTTCCAACTCCTTTGCGGCAACGGTTTACTGCCATGAACCGATCTCAACCACTCAACTTTACCGGTCAAATTGAGTGGCTTAGATCGCGCCTTCATGGGATAGTAAGGTATGGACGTGCACACCGGCATGCTGTCTACACACATGCCCGGTCGGTCCTCTCCAAATCCCTTTCCATGCTTGGTTTCGACCAAGCTGAAGAGTGATGCTTGCGCACCTCTTCAAAAAACCCTAATATTCGTTAACAGTCGCAGATGAGTGTCTCAAAGATCATCTCATCCGTCCAACTTCATGACTTGGTTATACAACCCTGGTCAGGAGTTATTTGGTTAGTGAGGCGTCATTACCCATCACTTTACCACACCATAATGCAGTACTTACATAAAATACACACGATACTTCACAAGTATCGACTTCCTGAATAACACAGTTATTCAATTCAGCATTACATGCTATCTTTCGTGGACCCCCGATCCACACATTCCAGACATCAATCATGTCACAAACTGGGGGGATACATACCGGGGTATTGGTCTGGCGGTTTACAGCGTGCAGCGTGCAACGCGCCATCACAAGAACGTGTCAGGAAGTCATGGACGGTTAGAGATGAAATGAGAAGTGGGCAAGACTGGTCGTGTGGCACCGACGCACAACTCCACTACTCCATCACTCCACTTCCTCCACTTCCCACGAGAGACGTGAATAAGGCTCAATGACTTGTATAAATAGGTTCTCCGCCCTATTTCAAACAACAACACAAGTTCAGACGAGACAAAAAATCAAGTGTTAATACAAAAAACGTATTCCAACACCCAGAGCTTGCTTGCATCAATCACAAGCCTGCTCACCTTTCTGTTACAAGTCATAAGCAAGCCAACACCTTCACAATCTCAACACCTTCTTCGCTTCCCTCCCTAAGATCAACCCCATCTCCTTCACTTTGTGACCGAAACGAGTCTGGAACGACCATTTCTTGGTTTAGGCCGGACTTGCACAGATTGATCTCTCGAATCTACAAGCACTCACCGCGCAGTGCATTTGTTTAAGGTTTAAATTCATTCCTCATCCACACCCCAAATTACCAAATTCTGCAGGAGTAGTTTTCACCCATAAACAGGGCTAGGAAGGTGTGAGGCACCTAGCCCGTCCAATCCGAAAATTGGCCTCTACTTTATAATCGGGATTTTAGGGTTCTAACTTGCATTAACAAATAATGAAATAAATACATCAAACTATGAATGCTAATTGAATTATTAAACAACGCACCAAATCCTGTAAAATGAAACAGAACCCAGTCAAATCGAGAGAATTATTATTATCACCAAAATTACCCAAAATTATTATTATTATTTTCACCAAAATTATTATTACTATTATTGAGAAATTATTATTATTATTATTATTATTATTGTGACTCCATGATAGAACCAAACAAGACGAACCAATTACTCAAAACAATTATTATTATTATCCAAAGATTATTATTATTATTATTTCCAATTTCACTCATCAATCATCATTATCATCGAACATAGAGGAGATTATCATGATTTGCGTCAAACAGTGCCTAGAACTTGCTATTCCACAAACTGGATGAATGTCATTCAATCACTATGCATATGTTGATACGTAACAGAACTTATGAAGCGTGGACAACTATTGCAATATACTAATGAACGACAACCAGAGATGAATAACAGATGCTCATTAATGATGTTTGTCATGGGAGGCAACACTAGATACGTATGTTGACATGAACAGAATGCTAATGAGATGCTTTCCTTGAACTATTAACTATAGATTTTGATATGATCAATATTAATTAATTGCTGGTGCAAAGAAAAACAAAAGCCTGATCACTAAAAGAATGAGAAACAGAAACTATATGATTACTTAAACCCGTAGCACTACTAACTCAAAGGATGAAACATGTGATTAGACAAACCCACTTATATCATGAAAGAATGATAACGAACTATCTTAGCATGTGATTAGGATGGAACAGACCAAGATATATTCAAACATATGAACAGAACATCCAACTTGCACAAGCATACTTCAAACAGCGAAAGGAAGCAAACGACTTTATTATTATTTAAACATAATCATCATCTCTTACACATGCTCACAACGAGTTCATGGTTTCAGCATTACCTGTTTTCGCAAGTAGGTGTTTACGATGTTACTTAGACTGAAAAGATCAACAAGGGCTAGTACTTCCGCGAATACGATCGTAACGAAGAATAATCCAATACCCAACCGTTCTAGTGACCTCTAGAATCCTATTTCTCCACTAAATCTCCTAGTAGTTTTTCTAGCTCTTTGTTTTGCTATAGAGTTCGATCAGAATTTCTTTTTCCCTTGACACTAAAGAATGGTTCCCTATTTATAGTCTCACTCCCTTAACTATGACCTTAGGATTCAACGATCCAATCCGACGACTCAAACTAAAAACCTAAATATCATTTCCAATTTAAAAAATATTAATCCCATATTATTCCATTTCATTTCCTAAATTAAAGTATTTTCATTTAAGCCTAAAATCTAAGCTAGGGAGGCAAGTCTTGGGAACAAAGTAAAACAAGGTGTCGACATTTTTCTATTAGAGGAAACGTCCAACTTTGGGCATGTACTAGTCATCGACATCTTAAAATTGATTGTTGATGGACTATCACGCACGTACTTCCAGTTCAAACTTAGTGGATCCAACTAATTCAGACTATTGGGCACTAGTTTAGCTCAAGTTTTGACACCTAGTGGATAATTATTCTTTGACCTTAGATGCGGACACACGAACGGCGTTTGCCTAGAGCATATTTCGCGGAAGTACGACTTCAAAATGTGTACGAAATTGGGGTGTCTACAATCTGTTGTTAATCTTCGTCCACAAGTTATTACCTTTGTTTAATCGGTGATTATCAAGTTATCTCTAGGTCGGTGATCATAAATTAGTAGGAGAGAGAATCAGACAAACATAACTCTTATTGATTTAGTTAGATTGAAACATACATCTTCGTTACAAAGTGAGCCTTCGCGGGCTTATATACAGTTAGTTTAGCGTGTGACTCACGCTAAACACGTTAATACAGAGGGACCACTAATCCCTAAATGGAGGTGACGTCATGATCCATTCAGATATTACTTTGTTAATTAGTTGGTTAATCTCTTGACATGTGATCTTCAGAACATCTTGGTCTTTAGGTCGCGATCCTGCATCAGTTGCTTCATAGTTGTACTCTGACGCCCTCAAGATACGTGTTGAAGTGACATGGTAGTCTGCTTGCAAACAAAGTTGCACTTGGTGTTGTTGGAAGAGAGTTTTTTGTAGTCGAATATGAACGATGCTTGATGATTATATCACGAGTTTCAAGTTATGTGTTTGTTGTTGTAGGTCTTCTTGCTTGCAGTACAATTTTTTATTTTTTTGCAATGTGGCAATGCTATTGCACTGATTCTATGAATATTGGCACATCTCTTGGATAATGTATCTCGTTTTTGAGAAAAGAGTTCCTGGTTGCACTGGCGTAAAACTTGGTGAGATTTTGTGCTTGCGATGAAAGCAAGACTTAAGTCTCCACTTGTGAGGTGAGGTCATAGATGTCAGCACGACGGAAGACATTCTGCTCGTACTGTAGTTGTTGTGTAACTTAACTGTTCGGAAAAAGCTAGCATATTTCTTCTATGGAGTATAAACCATTGTGCTATAGATATACTCCAATTGATGTTCCAATAATGATGGTGATGCCGATCGTGATTTGCACTTTTTAGATGGTTGTGAAATATCATAGCTACTCATGCATTGAGACCTTAATAAGTGATGTTCTTCGAGTGATGCTTCACTATACAGTCTAACCTCGATAAATGAATGCCCTCGGGACCAAGAAAAAATATTTGTTTAGCGGGGTTATTTATTTATCGATAAATGAATATTTTATTCACTTATCGATAAACGAAGATTTATTCATATATATAGACAACATTTTATTAATAGAGAAGATGTATAAATGTGCCTAGAGGGTATTGGTCAAAATTCTTGCCCCGTAATACAACATCTAAAATTCAACCATGTGATGGTAGGATTATTCGAGCATTAAAAGTTCATTATCGGCGTCGTTTTTATTCTAGCATCTTGCAAAGCCTTGAAGTTGACCCACCAAATCTTGGAAAGATTAACATTTTGGATGCTATTAATTTTGCTACTATGGCTTGCAGATTTGATATAATGGCAAAAATAATTGCGAATTGTTTTCGTCAATGTTAGATTCGGTCTGAAGATATTGATGTCCCCGAACCAGAAAATGCTCAATTAGAAGAAGATATCCAAGGATTAACTGGTGTCATTTCTAATTTACGTTATAGAAATGTGATGGACGTCAAACATCTTTTAAACTATCCTAACGAGAATGATGTAGTTATCAGATGAAGAAATTATTGAGTCAGTAATGAATGATGAGAATGATCCTGAACCAGATGATAGTAGCGTCGTACCAAATGTGTCATCTAAAGATGCCTTTCAAGCGATGGTTCACTTTAAAAAATTACTTACACAACACGAGCAAAATATTCCAGAAATTGTGCAAGCATTGCATAAAATTAAGAATGCGGTGCATTTTGGTTTGGGTGGAAGAAAATGACAATCAACCATAGATGAATTTTTTTGAACTTATTTCTACATATATTTTTATGTAAAATTTACTGATTTTGTATATTCGTTTATTCTTATATATAATTTAATGATTATTCGTTTATATTTCCATAGGGCCTTTAAGGATTCAATTTTTTTTATTCATTAATGCATTAAGCGAGGTTATTCATTTATCACCTTGGACCAAGTCGGGACCGGAGAAAATTATTCATTTGGCGAGGTTATTCATTTATCGAACATTCGTTTATCGAGGTTGGACTGTATCTCAAACATAATGAGGGGAGCATGAGGTAAAATATAAGACTCATTCCTTTGAGATCTTCGTATTATTTAGCCTTTTTTTTTGATTATTTTTTTATCGCTACTTGCGATTTTTTTGTTCCTTTTATTTTTTATCATCGCTCACTGCAATTTATTTTTTTCTCCTCGCTCTTTCCCTACATGTCCAACGAAGCCACTTCATGCGAATATTTTTTTATTTCATTTTTCATTCAGCTCCAAGAATGCCTCATCATGCAAATAATTTTTTACCATTTTTTTTGGTCCACGTTTCAGCTCCGATATGCAATTATTTCTATGTAATTGTAGCTCCTGATCCAGCAAAACTTCATTATAAAACGTTTCTCTCATTGCCCTGAGAATGGGTCCCATTTCCCATGGAACAAGGTCCTTGCTATCTTGAGTCAGTGCTAAATCGTTTTAGGTTTAGCTTGCTCGCAAATTTGCGCAAATATTGACTAAGACCGTGCCGGGAATATTTTTTAAAATATTTCCTCTAGTCAAAGCCAAGTTGATTTGGTTCTCACTGCCCTGAGATGGGGTTCCATTGCCCATGGAACAAGGTCCTTGCTATTCTTGAGCCTGCGCTAAACCGGTTTAGCTTGCTCGCAAATTTGTTGAAGTATTAACTAAGACCCTGCAAGGAATATGTTTTGAAATATTTCCTCTAGTCAAATCCAAGTTTTGATCTGTGCTAGCCATGCGAGAGTTATTGTCTAACAGCTCTAACTAGTATACCCGAAGTTTGTGATCGATCCTAGCTATGCGAGTGTTATTGCTAAACAACTCTGGATAGTATCGAAGTGTGTGGATTATGCATTTGTTTATGAACTGTGCATTTGAATGCGAATTGTGCATTTGTTGTAGGACTAGAAAATACAAATAATTTAAATAAATTGAGCAATCGTTTAGGATTACCTTATGAGGCGTGAATGGATCCAATATCAGAATTATGCACTCGTAGTCAATTGTGAACTATTTCTAAGTTGCTTTAGTTCCAAGTTTTGGGTTCCATTTTGCTGCTTCGAGCTCAATATAACTTCCGTCCTGCTAGCTTATCTGCCAGGTATGGTCCTTACCAAGATGCCCCAAGTTGTTCGAATATTTTGTGTAAAACTCGCAATGGTGTGGTTTCGATTTTTTTAAACTAATGCAAGTTCGAATTTGGGTCGATCCAAAAGAAAAAAATCGTCGACTGGATCAGCGAGCTGGACCACTATTTGAATCAACGAGCCACATTGCAGATTGAACTGGCGACTTAGAATGTCGGGTCTAGCGAGCTAAATCGTTGGGGAAGTGTTGAGTTTGATTGATGGACCAAGGGTGCATTTAGGAAAGCTTATCTGTGAGGCGAGCAAGTGACACTGGAATTGGCATAATGAGATGTTGGTGATGTTTTACGCTGATTTGTTGTGAGTATTACAACTTGAGATTGCTGAATATTTGCGATGCTAGGCTAAGAGAACGTGGGTATGCCGATTTTACTGAAACTAACGCCGAAGGTTTATGTTCATGTTGCTAGGCGTTTCATTGTTGACAACTACCATCCTCACAGAGTGTGGTGCATGCGTGTATTTCTTTTATCCGTCACTGGAAGACTGCATCCATGGTGGAATACACTGGAATTTACTCCTATGTAAGCCATCCAAAGTTATTGACTCCCATTTGCAGGCGACACTGAGGAGCGACGATATTTGTTTTGTGTTGATTTTTCTTTCTTATGGTTGTGTTTATTTGAGCATTGGTTTTCGTTGTGATATTCATTCTGCTTTCGTTCATCGAAGTACTCATTTAGCTTCCGCTTGTCGAGGTATTCCCCTTGCTCGCGCATGTTGTTTTGCTAGTGGCTAGGACCTGATCGTCATTTTGATTTCTCAGCGATGTGATGGCATTCATAGCGGTCATTCAGTCGTCGACCTACCTTTGGAAAATTATCTGATATGTCATCTTGCCTTTCGTATGACCTGGCCTCCTATTGTGACCATTCCGCACATGTTGATCCCACCAACCCTCATGTGAAGGTCTTGTACGTTATTGTGGAGTGATACTTTCAGAGTATTGGGTAGTATCCCTTTGTGGTATCTTAATCAGTGATGGCTCCAGTAGTCCGTTTGACTTCTCTTACCCTTGAAATCTTTCGCACAGAGTTAGATTTGTAGGTGTCGCTCCGGTTCTATCCACTTGTTCAATACGCGAGGCTAAACGAAAGCCTTTATTGGCAAGCGAGTTTGAACGTGAGTTTAACATGTTTGTTTGATGTTGATCCAGATTCCTTGATGATATGTTCAGATGAGTATGAGTTCTCGCAGACGGACATACCGATTCCGTTGTTGCAGGTGATGTTTCTCAAAGTGGGTGATCACCATCGCGCTGAATTCCTCGTACTCTTGTATCCACATTGTCGTTCCCATCACTTCGACTTTCTTGTTGTAGCAAAAATGTTCCTACAACACTCCTCGAGATATGTATTGGAAGATATAATCTTAACTATTGGATGAGTCAAGATTTACACCTGATCGATGAATTGTAGACCGTTTAGATGACTCAAAATTTTCCTCGTGATACGTTCTTAATGAATGAATTGTTTCTAGCTCAGCTCTACAATGATCTTGGCTTTCTAAATATTCTTGATGAATGAAAAGTTTCTAGCTCAGCTCTCCAATGATCTTGGCTTTCTAAATATTCTTGATGAATGAAGGTGGGGGTACCTGCAAGGACACTCCGATGCCTCAATGAGTAAGAGCTCTAAGAAAGTTTTTAGTAGAGAGAAAAGGATTAGAAAATGTGTACCTTTCTAGTTGAAATTCCTCCTCTATTTATAGGTTATAGAGGGTATGCATCCAGTCAATTACCTGTTTGCATTCTTTTTGATAATGTACCTAGACCAAATGCTCTTCAGGTTCATCTTTATTTGAAATCAGAATTATGTATCTAGACATTAAAAATGCACGTAGTCCAATAAATAATTTATATTCATCCCTTCCTTTTACCATATTAATTAATGTATTTGGACTAAATACACATCTAGATTAATTCTAATTTCCTACTTATGCCTGGTCTTACTATCAACAAATTCATCCACTTTTTAGGATACAATGAATTTAGTCACCTTTAATAAAGGCCAACAAATTAGGTTTTTAACCCTTAATAGATTTAGGTTTCAACCCATGACCCAATCAAATGTTTTTGTTTAAGGCTAATGGGCTGAAGATCCTATTAAGCCCATTACATATTTATGTGGTCCAAACAAGTATGAATACCACGCCGGCAGGGACTAAATCGGCATGGTATTCATACTTTCACCATGCCGATACAAAATATCCCCCAATTTTGAAATTGTAGTCGGCATTTTAAATATAAATAATGCTCCTTAAGTACACTGCCTACACATAAAGTTCATTATCGAGCATGCCAGTAGTAGTGCCGGCATGGTACATTGCTTAACTTGTTGTGCCGGCATATGATGCAAATTTCCTAGAAACTTGAGTTTTTTTCACTTGGCTATCGGCATTGATAGATTTTTATCGAGCATGCTGGCGATTGATAATTTCGGCATGGTATCCATACTAAAGATAGTGCCTGCACAGTAAAACGGCATGGTGTTCGTACTAAAACTATGGCGGTATTAACTGAAACTGAAAATTTTCAGTTACAATTTTTGATTCTAACCTAAACGAACGAATTCTTTTAAAATAAATCGATGATTAGGTTTGTTTCAAGGAGGCATAATATAATAAATTAATCGCCGAAGAAAATTTTGAAACAACGATGAAATTGTGTTCAAATCGACGATGGAGAAAATAAAAAACAAAGAGAGAAGAAGAAAATAGAAGGAGAAGAGAAAAAGAAAAGAAGTTAAAATACTAAAGGGTATTGTAGTATTTCCATACCAAAAAATCACCCTTATCAGAAACTATTGGATGGGGATATTAATTCATATCCCCCAATTAGTTTATATATCCCCCGATTGCGCATTCATTATGTTACTCATGTTATGTTAATTACTTATATTTCAGTAATCTAAGTTTTAAAGCCAAGTTATATTATTCATCTTCGACATTTACTTTTTTTTCGTTTATATGTTTTTGAATCCGCAAATCCATCGGTATCCAATCCGCTCATTCGCTCACCCACGGATATCAAATTCGACAGGTAATTATTTGGACGTGGGTGAAAATCTTAAATCCGCCATTTAGACGGATTGGTCGGTCGGCCCAAATATATTGTCCCCCATTTTGTTAAATCAGAGGTTAAGTTACTGTTTGGTCCTACTTTTTCCAATTGAAAAGACCGAAATAGCGCTAAACCCTAGAATAGAAAAACACTTTTGTTATATGGAGGAGGTTTTAGGATCACGGGAGTGGAAAACTCGTACTCAAATCGCATAATACTACCGGTTCAATATTTTCCTATGAGCTAGGACAACACTGCCCTCACACAAATCCCACGTTTCAAAATAAACAAAATCATTTTCTTTCCGTACTTCTTCTCTCTATCAACTCACTGCGATAAAGCATGAACCCCAGAATTTTTTTTAAAGCTGAATCTTAAACTAATCATCAGTAGCAAGTTAATCAAGGTATTATTGGACTGATTAAACAAAAGCAATCATGTTCACAAGAACTCTCCAAGTAAATTGAATCTAAGAAAAAGATATTTTTATTTTTTTTTCAAAATCCAAAACCCATGTGTTGATGGTGGTTTTTAACTTAGGGTTAAAATCGTAAAACTATGTATCTGACATGACGTCACTATGACCACTAGCACACTTATTGAATCAAACAGCATGCCTATGTTAGAATTACCAGGGTACCCTTTTTTTTATACGTGTGTCGTGTTCCACGGCAGAACCCTTAGTATTAACTGACATCACCTTTGTATATGCCAAACCCTAATTCTCCCACCGTGCCAATAGCAAACCATGCCAGCCACGTCTCTGCGCCAAGGCATGCCAACCATGCGCCCGCACCACCGTGCCAATGGCAAACCATGCCAGCCACGTCTCCGCGCCAAGGCATGCCAACCATGCCAGCCGCACCACCGTGCCAATGGCAAACCATGCCAGCCACGTCTTCGCGCCAAGGCATGCCAACCATGCCAGCCGCACCACCATGCCAGCCACGTCTCTCCGCCAAAGCATGCCAACCATGCCAGCCGCACCACCGTGACAGCCACGTCTCTGCGCCAAAGCATGCCAATCATGCCAGCCGCACCACCGTGCCAATGGAAAACCATGCCAGCCACGTCTCTACGCCAAGGCATGCCAACCATGCCAGTCGCACCATCGTGCCAATGCCAAACCATGCCAGCCACGTCTCTGCTCCAAGGCATGCCAACCATGCCAGCCGCACCACCGTGCCAATGGAAAACCATGCCAGCCACGTCTCCGCGCCAAGGCATGCCAACCATGCCAGCCGCACCACCGTGCCAATGGCAAACCATGCCAGCCACTTCTCCACGCCAAAACAAAGGGTTGCAATAATCAACGGCTACCCTTCTCTTTGAGATGCAGATCTCGACCATCCAAGTTCGCCACCTAACGCATGGCAACTTGCGGCCCAAAGCCAAACACCACGGTTTGCACTAAACCCTAGTTTTGGCCGCGCCTATACCATGCCAGCCTTTCCTTCACGTCACTGGATGCCAAAACGAAGGGTTGCAACGATCAACGGCTACCTTTCCATCTAAGATGCATATCTTAACCGTCCAAGGTCACCAGCTAACGCGTGGCAACTTGTGGCCCAATGCCAAGCCTTAATTGTGGTCTCGCCCAAACTACGCCAAGACCCCAGCTTTTGGCCGCGCCTAACTATACAAAAATCCTAGCTTGCCGGCCATACTTTCATACCGCCAGCTACCAAACGAAGGGTTGCAATAATCAACGGCTACCCTTCTCTTTGAGATGCAGATCTCGACCACACAAGTTCGCCACCCGACGCATGGCAACTTGCGGCCCAAAGCCAAACATCACGGTTTGCGCCTAAACCCTAATTTTGGCCGCGCCTACTCTATGACCAAGCCATGCTCAACGCTGGATGCTACAAACGAAGGGTTGCAATAATCAACGGTTACCCTTCTCTTTGATATGCAGATCTTGACCACACAAGTTCGCCACTTGACGCATGGAAACTTGCGGCCCAAAGCCAAACATCACGGTTTGCGCCTAAACCCTAATTTTGGCCGCGCCTACTCTATGACCAAGCCATGCTCAACGCTGGCTGCTACAAACGAAGGGTTGCAATAATCGACGGCTACCCTTCTCTTTGAGATGCGAGATCTCGACCATCCAAGTTCGCCACCTAACGCATGGCAACTTGCGGCCCAAAGCCAAAACATCACGGTTTGCACCTAAACTACAAAATCGACCGCAACTATCACTTTTATTAGTTTCTGAAGTCTTTTGCAACAAATATATGCCAACTACATGAAATACACTAGTAGCCTAATGCTTCGGGAGCTAGGCGAAGGCAACTGTTAGTTCCTATATAGTTTGGCAACACGTCAATCACAACTATTGTTTTCATTAGTTTCCAAACTCTTCAGCAACAAAGATATGCCAACTGCATATAATGCAGTAGTAGCCTCACACATCTAAGCAACTAAAAACACCAATTAAAGCCAAATTAGTTGCTTAAACGGCTCTTCGGCAACTAAGCTTTGACAATTAGCCGATTGCTTAGTTGCTTAAGCCTTCGCAAACTTAATCCAACAACTACGTTTGCCAAAGGTTTGAGCAACCAAATACACCAACAATATTATGTTAATCGTTAAAACACCTGTTGAAATTTAGTTTTGTATCAAGAAGACTACATGGATCAGATGGTTCGAATGAGTACATCTCTGAAATATTACATGTTCGAGGCCGTTTGCAATTATGCTTTTCGTTCTTTTGTAAATAGCCTGTTTGAAAAGAAAAAAATAAAGGCTTGATGCTTTCTACTCACCTGGAGTATTACTTGTTGTAACCAAAGTTAGATTAAAAATAAAATACAAGGGAAGGCCTCTGAAATTTCATTGAATTTGATTTAATAAGAATCTGCTAAGTTTGAACACTTTGATTTGCTATCACACTCATTCTTGATCAGTCTATTTGAAAACAAGAAAATGTTGTTTTAAGTTAAGGAATTTCGACTACTACTCTTCCCTTATTCCTTAACCAGCCGACAGTAGGTACAGAAGTTAAGATGGCAAGCACTGTTAGGTATGGGATGTACAAAAGTTTTCAGAGTGAAATGTCCGGTCAAATTATCATTCATGGAAATGGTTCAAGAAAAACACTCTTTTACAAAAGATTAAAAATAGGAATCATGAAAGACTCTTAAAAGTTTACAAAGAATAAAAGTTTGAACTGTCATGTCTTCCCAAATGGGAAGTACCTGATGTCGGAATAGTTTCCTTACTCAACTTTCGCAGTGAGAAAAAGTCCTAACAGCGAGTAGTGACACCTGTTGTCGTTCAGAAACTTGTAAAAATTGGAAGACTCGTAGTTCATTTCTTGCAGCAAATCAAACATTTTGTCGTCGTCGTCCTGCACCACATTTCCAGTATCGGTAGTTTCCCTCACCTTGTCGTCCTCCCCTTCTCCACGGTATATCCAATCGACATCCCGGCATAAACCCATTCCACATAATATGTCCGTGCACTTCAGACACAAGATATCTGTTATTTTTATTGCAATCCTTACAAGGACACAATTTTGTGCCTTGGTTCTAAATCCCGACTCGCAAAGTCTATGAACTTTTGGTCTCCTTCAGTGAAAGCATCATTGTCTCTTGGCAGTCTATCCACCTCTTGTCATTCAAAGTAAAGTCTTGGAAATCCATCCTATGAATAAAAATATCAATTCGATAAGTATTTTTAGATGTAAATCATTAAAATCCCTCAAAAAAAAAAAAGTCTGAATTAGAGTAATAAATTAAACATGCTCCAGTAAATTAAACATAATTGGGAATTTTAGTTGGGAACCAATCGCTTTATTATAAGACAAAAAACAGGGAAATCATCGTGACATAACGCACACGAATGAAAATGAGTTAATAGCAAAAGCAAGTCGCAGTTCAAGCCTAACAAAAACATACACAATGGATTTAATTCATATGGAAGTACATTGCAAGTAGAATCGCGCAGGGTTGTAAGACTTTTAACTGACGTAGTAAGACAAAAATATTAGACGAGAATATTTAAGATGCAGAGTGGGAAGGGTACAAATTACAAAATTTGGGAAAGAAATCTAACTTTTTTCTACCGGAGTCGAAACAACAGCATGAAGGACTGGTTTAACTACTTAGTGAATGAGAGGTCTACAAAGAAGGGAAGGATAACTTTAAGCACCTAAATATACCTTGAGCAGCTTTCCTCCAAGGCGTGCAAACTTCCCTGGGTGCCTGAGGTACTCCACAACTTACCTGAATTCGCAATTAGTAGAATTCAATCTAAATCAAGTTACCTAATGAAATTGAACTAGCGAGGGAAAACATACATTTACAATAAGATAATTTTTGATTTAGATTGATTGCTAGATGAAAACATTTGTTGCCAACAACATACCAGTTCCATGACTTCTAGAATTTGCATTCCAGTAACAAGTATTTTGCAGGACTCTTAAACAACACCAACACTTGCAGTTCCCATAGGAAAATAAATGAAATGAATGCAACAATCTGCGACAAGCCTTGTATCCAGCAATGGATTGAATATAACTCCAAATACACAAACACCACGGGTGAGTATTATCAATTCTTTGGACCTGCAATACCTGTTTATGCAAAAGAGCATCTTAGAGACACACAACATTAACATATAGAATTTGCATAGAAGAAAATTGAAAAATAACCAACAGACCTAAACAAATTGTCTGAAAAGTGAAAACTAATTCATAAGCAAAGTAACTAACATCCTTGTATCAATTGCAATTCTTTGCTCAAATTGAATTAGTTTGTTGACATTAAAACTTGATTGGTACCAAAATTTCTTTCAAAAATCACCAGAAAACTTCCAGATTTTCCCAAAATTGGCTCTTTTTACAACACAGAAACAGAAACCATATAGCAAAACCCTTCACAAGACCAGAACTTCACTTTTATTCACAAAACCCACTTAGAAAACTCAAATATCCCTTGTAACGTCAACACCCAAATTGAAAAACTCAACCCTAATTGAGGAGCAGAAAAATTTGGAGCACCACCACGGTATGATGGAGGATATTCATTCTAACCAACAGTGTAGCTACTACATAATACAATTCAACCAACTGAGTAAGGATCCATGACAAAAATGCACGAAATTCTAATCCCATTATTCAATCAAAACTACCATTTCTAACAAGTAATATAATGAGATGGAAAAAAGTTGAAATACTCAACAAACCTGCGTGAGAAGCTCCCATGCCCATAAAATAGCTGCTACTTTTGAATTAATCTCCAAAGGACCAGCTACCAAGCATCTCAAAAAAATGTATGATAGCAAGTATCCTTGCCAATCCAGATCATTATGCTTCGCACTAGCACCTTTTTGAGTATTACAAGCATGTTGAGCTTACTCAAGTAAGTGTTAGGGTCACAAGTCCCTAGGAAAATTGGCTTCAACTGATGTCTGTAAAACCAAACCATGTTATGCTGATACTCAAGTAAACCGTGTTATCTCAAAAAGATAACCAGGTAGCGCGATCAGATAGAATTAATCTCAAAAGCATAAAAGTTTCAATGAAAATCCACTGCTTGTATTTACCCAATATGCAAGGAACCAAAAATGCTGAACTACATGAATTAGAATATGAGTGAAAGCAAAAGCAAAAAAAAAAAAAAAAAAAGTCAAAACTATACCCTAAATCAGAGTTGAACATACTCCATGTGCTTGTTTCATCACTCATCAGTAGTACAAAGAATTACCCGTTCGCTTTTATTCACTTCGGCCTCCTTAGCCTGCAGCTCTTCCTTTTTCTTTAAATTCTACATTACAACCAAATACAAATTTAGAAATTCAGTTTAATTCATACACAAAAACAATGATATCATATATAGACAGGGGCGGAGCCAGGATTTTAAAAGAGGGGGTGCAAAAAAAAAATACACTGTAAAACAGAAAAACAAGCAAAAAAAAAAAAAAACAATGCACAACAAACATTATGTAACAGTCGCCTAATAATAGTTAATGGCAACTAAATCACAGTACACAAGATGCAACCTCTGCCATCAAGAGGTCTTGGATGGGGAAATATGCCCCATTCTAGTCTCCAGTCGACAGGCACAAATGTCAGAGACTTTGTGTGAGGATAATTAGTGTTGACCAATAACTGTCTACTACAAGTAACATCCAAACTCGATTAGTATTAATTTTATTGTAACCTACTTCAAAGTTAGTTTCAAGTGGCTAATTGTATTTCATCTCATTTTAGACCAAAACGAATTAATCTATTAACCACCAAATATATAACATGAACCCTAATTCAAAAGCATGAATTAATCTAAAATCCAGCAAAAATTTGACCAACGCTGCTATTTAGACTTACTTTCATTCGGTTTATACAAAAACAGAATGAGGAGGCTCTGGATAATTAAGTGAAATATCATTTTCTCCAATTAATATGCCATGTAGTTTTTTTTTCCTTGAAAAATATTACTTTTGATCAAGAATCATGCGCCAACCATCAAGCTCCACTTTCATTCACAAGTAGTTATCTCATCTTCCGCCTCATTGACTCGAATCAGCCGATCAAAGACTCAAAGTAACCTAATCAATGAAAAAACAAGAATTATCATAACAACGTTCATTGTTAGCCATTTTCACAAACACATAAAGGTCATTTATAAACGTATACGTCAAGTGAATTGCAAGAAATGAAAACCAAAACATTCTTCAAAGATTACATGTTTTAACCCTTGAATCCTAACAAAACTTTGGCCTAGATTCAGTAACTTCCTACATAATTACAGATTCAACTCAAAATTCTCTAACTCAATCAATAATCCAATTGAACCAAAAAAAAAAAACAAATTTAATTCCAAATTATCAAACTCAATCAATATAATTCTCCATCTGAACCAAAAAAATAACAGATTAACTCAAAATCAAGCAAATGCAAATGATCCGTAATATACTACGATTTACCCAAAAACAACCTTAAAATTTTCTTTTCAAGGAGCAATCCAGAAAAACTCTAAGGGAAGGAGAAACAGATACGTTGAAATTTGGGGATTTCTTTTCCAAGAGAGTGAAAGAAAATTGTACCAAATTGACAAACCCCAAAACAAAATTAACAGAACCCTAACCTGATTCTCAAAAAAAAAAAAAAAAATAGAAACACAAATCAAGGAGAACCTATTACAGCAGATCCTCAAGATTTCCCCAATTTATTCAAACCCTTACACCGCCAAAACAAAATCGAACAACCAAGATATGAAATCCCTTAAAAGAAATAAAATTTCATACAAAACCCACTTCTTAGAACATCAATTTCCCTGTTAAATCAAAACTCAAATAAAAATTAAAAGAGCGTAATTCAAACATATTGAAACTAACCTTATAAACCAGAGAGAAAGTAAAAAAGCCCTAATTTCTCTCCTTTAGGTCTTCGATTTCAATTAAAGCAGATGAGAGCTATTTACAAGGAAATCAGAAGTGAAAGAGATAATATTTCTGAAATTGAGTTAGGTTTCGAAGGATGGAGAGTTAGGTTTTCAAGAAAATTGAGCTTCACATAGAGTGGAGTAGTAGAGAGTCTCAGAAGACTGAGCGTTTCAGAAAAAGTAGTAGAGAGACTTAGGGTTTCAACATTTATGATATTAACCCAAAATATTTGGGCGCCCACATAAGAAGAGCGCGAACGTTGCCGCGGATTTTTTCTTTTGCCGCCACAAGAAATTTTTGGAGAAATTTTCCCTCCATCGGACAACATGGCAATCCGTGTGAATATTTGTGATTGCGTCCATTGGCGGATTAGAGATTATTGGTTTTCTATCGGTGGAATTGGTGGCAAACGGATATATGTAAGCCAGATGATTTTCATCTTGATTCTTACTTTACAAAAAATTACATTTTTGGTATAAATATGTACTTCAATTTAAATCTATAATTTTTAAGGTGTCCATAAGTACGATGTTGTATTAAGTTAGTGATTTTTTTATTTTTTTCTTTTTTTTTGGTATTGTATCGACTATTTTTACTCGATGAAGAAGCTTTTTTGATGACGAGTTTGAGCCTCTTTGTTATTAGTATCCATGTATATTTATTTTTTTGTGTTTTACGATCATCCGATCAAAGGGCGATTCAATTCCAAAGGATTTGATTTCTAAGATTTGAAATGAAATTAATCGAAAGGATCATATTAAAACCTCGAAAAGTAATTGAAGTTGGTGGATATTAGGTAAAATTGATTCATTTAAAGGAAAATCCGAAGGAATCCGAGTGAAATTGAGCAAAGTCGAGCGATATTGGGTTATATTGATGAATACCAGAGAAATTGACGAAATCCAAGTGAAGTCGGTGAAATTGAGTAAGATGGATAGATATTCGGTGAAACTAATGGATAGTCGAGGAAATGGATGGTATCCCGATGAAAACAAGTAAGGTCAAGCGATATTGTGTAAGCTTGGTGGATAACATGTAAAATGAGTGTGGCCGATGGACATTAAGTTAAATTGGTGGTCGAGATAAACCAATGAAACGCGAATTTTCGTTTAAATATGCACCCGAGTAAAGAATTTGTTGGATCTTGTTGGGGATGCTTAGAGATTTACATAAGTCTATTTCAATATACAAAATTATATGACTTTGGAATTTGTTCTATCTCACTAGATGCACATAGAGATCATCGGGATTAAGCTTCTGAAAAATTCATCCGAGTACTAGGCAGTTCCAAGCCCGAACTCATTTCTCAAAGATCCCTAGCAGAGTAGGCCCTCGGAGCGACCAGAGCCTAATAAGTTGTGCAAAAAATCATTTGACTTTATATTTTGTTCTTTTTGCGTTAAAGGTTAATGGTAAGTACCATAATTCGAACTTCAAATTTCTTGTTTGGAAAATGTTGGTCAGTTAGCTTTTAATCTAACTCACAGGAACAAGCTTGAACGAGATGCCATGGCTTAAGAGTGCATGCGGTGTAACCAAATTGGACGATAGATGTTAATTGTGTAGAATAGATTGAGTTGACATGGATGATACACCTAGATGGTGTCAGCATGAAGTTGTAAGCATAAAGGGTAAGGTTTACCTCAAGATGTTGCATAATGGTGATCGGACAAAGATAGGCGATGAGATGGTTCCTGATCTCGAAAAGGGAGATTGATAGTGATTTGGCTCGATCAAAGCAAATACGACTAGTCCCACGTAGGATAAAAAGAGTTATAAGTTGAGACTAATAAGTCGTGGAATCTCCCTATATATATATAGTACCGAGGCCTTTTAGATTAAAACCCTACACCTCCTGTCAACGATGATGAAAGATGAAGACAATATCGTTAATATATAACATCCGTAGGATCCTTCAGTTACATAGAATTCATTTGATCTCAGCTTAATGATTTACATAAGTGAATTCCCAAAAAATTCATTTGAATTTAAATTTTGTTAAATTTCGTTCTTTTGGATTGAAGGTCGACGTTATATATCGGATATCAAACTTTAGTTTTCTTTCTTATAATTCATTCCCATTCTTGTACGCCCTTATAATTTTCTTGATTGGAAGGACATAAGTTGATTCCAACTCAAATTTATTCGACTTAAATATTTTTTCAATCTCATTAGACGTGTTGATAGATTTACATAAGTCAATCCCATCGTTTAACTTTAGATTTTGTTCTTTTGTGTTAAAGGTTGATGGTAAATATCAGTATTCGACCTTCAATTTTCTTTATTGTAATTCATTCTTATTCTTGTAAACTTCTATAAAGTATGCACATTCTCTTTATTTGGTTTTGGAATTCATTTGGTCTCATTTGGTATGTTTTGAGATTTACATACGTTAATAAACTAATTCCCTCAAAGAATGTAGGAAATGATAATAAATCATAAAGCGGTTGGTATGTTATTGTAAATTTATCGATTTGGATATCAAAAGCGAAATGAAACCGCTGAGAATCGTTAGATTATATTTGCTTTTGACACGTGGTGCTAAGCTAACTCTTAGATCTTACGATACCAATAAAATTGGTGTTGGATATAAAAATCGTTCAACCTCGCCACACCTATTACTATGGGATATGCACGTGGGAAATACAAATCACAAATCGTGACCACACATTTTTTTTTAGTTCCACGAGAGATATAATCGAAAAGAGAGTGAAGACCTAAAATCTTAACCTAGTTTTTATCTCCGCCTCTATCCCTTCGCCTTCCTCACCGTGACTGAGATAAAACTAAAATTGAGAATTTGGAATTCCTTTTTTTCCGTCTAAACTCATCAAATGTATCTCAAATTTATAATAATTGTCAAGAAAAAAGAGATCTAGATACACCATTATCGTTTCTTGTTTTGCATTTTCTCCTCTGAAATTATCCTCAATTTTTCTCTACTAGGATATATCGATCATGAGACGACATATCCAAGATGGTGGTGAGTTAAGGTTCCTTATATATTCACTATAACTCTTTAGACCACCGAACACTCCAGAGAAATTCTTTATCATCGATTCTTTCGCTACTTTTACTATTTCTACAACAACTTCTTATTCAACTACGTGAGTTCGGGATATTCAAAACTTTTTCAAACCTCCTCCCGTAATCCTCTTTTGGTTGAATCTAGATTAATATTATTATTTTTATTTATTTTTGTAATCTATTTCGATTAATACTATTTTGTGTTAATTAAAATTTCTGATAAAGGAATTGAAGTTAACAATCAAGAAGAAAACAAATGAAATTAAACAATAGTCAAAATTAGATTTTAAATGGATTTTGGGCTTTGTTCTTCCGTAATATATCATGGCAGTTTAAGTGTTTGTTTATATGCCTCAACCAAATCCAGTCTTGATCTCGGATACGTATGTATGTATGTATGTATGTATGTATGTATGTATGTATGTATGCGTTCAAGGTATATTAATTCTATTACGTGTGATATTCTTGTCAAAATTTCATTGCGAATGTGCTAGATTTTGAGTATGTTGATACAATTTAACCACAAAATGCGTGACATCTGCATTTCTATGTCGCATAGTGATATTGATGCGTAGTTTTAGTTATTTCACCCTTTATACCTTTTTATTGCTTTTTCAAAATTTATTGTTTCTAAGAATATATTCTTTCTTGTAAGGGGTTAGCATTTGTACTTCCTAATAATATATGATACTATCCTACTCTTCATCTATTGTTAAAGTGGTGAATTTTTTTGCATAAGTTAGTAATGCTGAGGTTTAAGCTTCCAATTTTGGGTAGCCTAGCTAGTGTTGGACTATTGCAAATAAAATAAAATTTTGTTTTTGATGGGAGAGCCTCCGTAGTATGTGTAGGAAACTAATAGATGTTTACAATATCATGCGATAGTTATGGATACACCGTAGAGTAGCTTAAGGCAAATGAGATGGTGGAGTTTAAATGACGAAAAAATCGCATCGAGGGATTGCTAGTGACTAACGCAAGGAAATTTGCCATAGTGCAACCTTGAGAAGTTTTGCCAGGCGTAGAATGTGATTTGGTATTAAATTGTCTCTCATTCTTTTTCTAACGATGTTAGTTTGAATAGTGTTCTATATATGGTATAATTTTAACTTGTTTTGTATTTGGGCAGAGAACAAGCTTTGTGATTAGCATTGATTATGTTCTCGGAAAACCATGGTTCTAAAAAGCCGAAATGTCGGAGATGAAAGTAAACATAGTGTACAAATACACGTTGAATCTATGTGTCTTAATTGACTTGACTTGATTTGTAATTTATGTAGAAAATAATGGAGGACATGAAAGAAGCAACAAAGGAGCTGTCTATAATGAACAAGCGTGGGGTCTTAACAAACATTGTCAAATCAAGAGTTTGGATGATATAAGGGAAAAGAAATACAGTTGTTTGAATGGAAGAATTTTACGAGGAGAAAAACATGCTGAAGTCAAACATGTTCCCCCACACATAGCAAATCAAACTAAAAACTCACAACTTCAAAGCGTTCAAGCGTCACAAGCATCCAAAGAGTTATGAGGACATAGAATTTTGCATGCTAGTAATAAGAAGTTAGAAATACTAAAGAACATATTCTCATTCTTAAATGTTGAGTGAGAAATAACCACACCATAATGAGAGAATGCGTGTTTGAGAAACGATCAATAAGCATTTCGCCTCGACCGCCCCTCACCAAAAGGATTTTATGATAATTGCACTCAAAAAGACAGCTTTTTATGGTTCTCACATGTGTGCAGGTAGGAATGAAGAGAGAATTCTCGCTGACACGTTGAATGGTGGGAAGGACAACTTCCGAAATATTTTAAAAACCCACATCTTTTAATATTTTGAAAAACCATTTTTCTGACGATCTCTAAGAAAGGAAATCAACCATTTATATTGAGGATGAGATTACTTACTTACCTTCACATCCGATCGCCAATTATGATAACACCACTCTCACGGCATCCAATAGAAACGTCTTCCGCTCCTCGTCTTAACTTCTTAGTCTTCGGTTTCAACTATTGATGATAAACCCTTGAATTTCATAAATCCTTAACAATTTATAACTCTTTACCTTGAAATTCCTTGTCGCTTGAAACTACCTTATAAATTTTCCTTCCCCACGGCTCATTAAATAAGAACAAATATTTCTCTTGTTTTTTTTTTTTTTTTTTTTTTTTTTTTTTTTTTTTTTGAAATTCACAAGAGAAATTAAATACAAAAATAAACCATGGCCGTGGAGAAGTATTTTACCGCTTGATTCTTCACAACTTGTATCGTCTTGAAATCATAAACTTTCAAAAATTCTCACCTTTTAATTTTCTTCGCTTTCATGAATAAGTCTTCATACTTAAATATAAAATTACCTCATTGTAGTGTAAGTCTTCAACATATATGTAAAAATCCGCTCATTTGTATGTTGCTTTTACTTGAATTTGAAATTTGCTCTTTTTTCTCATTAGTTGCTTGTAAACCTTAAACTTTTCCAACTTTCCTTGTAGATTTTGATGTCGCTCCTTGTTGATGATGAATGTGTTTCTATGGATCCGTTGTTGTCGAGAGAGAGAGAATGGTGCTAACACGCAAATCGAACTACAAGAAGGAAGCTTTCATCCATGGACGTCATCCTCATGATTGACAAAATTAGCACTCAAGAGATCATAGAGTAGTGCTTCTATTGGTGGGAGGTTGGGTAGCTCACCATTCTACCGGAATTAACGCACGGTGACACACACTCAAAAGAAGCTCTTTAGTAGATGGAAAATTTCTGGTGGTGCCTCTCATGATATGAATACTTGGGTAGTCTCCACTAATGATTGATCGGCAACTCTAGAACGCACTTCTCCCTCGCACCAAATTCCGCATCCTAGGCATGATTAAATCCATTATTTAACACTCAAACAAACAAGAAATCGAATGTAGTTCTCTAACATTTCCAAGTTCAATTATGTCGGTCAAAAACTCTATGTAAACATACCTAGAAATATGCTAGTGACTCTAAAATCTTTAAAAGTTGGAATTTTTAAGTAAAACTTTTTTTTTTTTCAAATTTTTTCATTTTTTGTAATTTTTGTTTTAAAAACATGCTTAACCACTCCCCCACACTTAAACCTTACATTGTCCTCAATGTAATTGAATCCTCCTAGTAAAGTCAAGGTGGGAAATTTTAACATGATAAGAAACAAGAAAAAGAAATAACAAAAGCAAAAGGATAAGAAATACAAAACCGATGGGTTGCCTCCCATTAAGCGCTTGTTTTAAAGTCGACGGCCCGACTTAGCCCTTGTAAGATTCATTCCCCATATACTAACAATCGGAAAATTTGAGGATCCACCCATAATACCTGTTTTGCAAACAATAACTCCATACAAATATTAGCACAAGAAAACAATAGTGAAATTATTGCTCGATAGAAATTTCCCCACACTTATTCTCGTCCACACTCGGAAGTGTATAAAGAACATAGAATTTGGGGACTTCCATGTATTCTTCTTGGCAAACCTGCATAGTGTTAGCATCAAGTGTTTCCAATGGTGGATATTTAGAAACAAAATCATCCAAAAATACTTTCAAGCACATACATCCAAACCAATAAGAGGTAAAAAGGAGAAGAATCAATAGGCAAGGGTTAGACAAACCTTTCAAAAATTCTTGTATTATAGAATCCTCTTCATCCTTAAAAATTCAAGTGAATTACTTACCTCTTGTATATCGTGGTCCTCTATTAAACCTTGCAACCATTCTTGACGTTTTCTACCTTAACCATAGTCTCAGATATCATCATAATCATTAGCAAGTTCAATTGGGTCTTCCACAAAATCAATGAATGTGGTTTCATCCTCTATAATCATCTCTTCAACATTCTCATCATCGGAATCGGGCCATTCACAAAAATGAATTTCATCGGTATAGATTGTAAGATCTTCTTGTGCGGTTGTTACTTCGTTTACAACAATAGGTAAGTCATACCCAATCTCCTCCTTTTGAATAGGTGAAGGATCGTTATTATGATCCGGAGTTGGAATAACTTCCTCATTGTCGGAACATTCATACACTTCCGCGGACTCCCATCGTTCCCTAAGAAAATTTTTCCAAGCAATAAATGCATCTTCCTCAAGCTCTTCCTTTTGAATAGGTGATTGATCATTATTAAGATCAAGGCTTGAGTAAGCTACACTATCGTCATCAAAAGTTTCTAAAGGTTGGTCCTTTTCAACACAATCATCTTCATTTTCGGACTCACCATAATAAGAATCTTCATCGGTTTCATAACCTTTATCCCGACGTCGTTTAAGTTCCATATGAATAGTCCTACTAATTTCTCGCGACAAGCTCTTAGAATCTCCATCATCTTCCAATTTGTATAATCTCTCGGTGCAAGTTTCCGACGTTCACACGCTTACCACCGTTAGTTAGACGGCATCTCCTCTTTTGGAAAAAGTGAAGGAAAAACACGATGAAGAGGAGTATATTCCAAATTCTCTGTCTCGCACATTACTAGAAAACAAATTGTTAGATGCATAACTATCCTTCCATCCATGTGATTGTCCACTTACATACCCGTCATAAGGTTGTTGATATGTATGAGAATATCCATAAGGTTACGTAGAAATTGATCATAGCCAAAATATTGGTTTTGATTGTATCCTAAGGATGGTTGGAATTTGTCATAATGTTGATGTTGAAAACCGTATTGATTGTTGTAATATGCTTGCTCTTGTCCACCATACATTGGAAAACCGATTTGAAATACGATTCAAAAACTAAGTTAGATACGTAATAGAATCCAACAAAAGCAAGAATAAAGCAAAAAGAAAATAAAAACAACTAAAATCATCCGTGCTCCCGACACGGCGCCAAAATTTGATGCGTGTCGTAGGTGCAATCAAATTAATTAATACTTTACTACCTAATTAACAAGTAATATAGGGTAGTCAAGGTCGATCCCACGAGGAGCACGAGATTCTAGTTGTAAAAATTGTCACGAAAGGGGGTGTAAAAAGCAAAAGAAAATAAACAAAACAATTAAAAGGTAAAGTTGAAAGCAATAAGAGAGACAAGATCAAGGAATCCTTCTTCGTTGCGAAACAATGAATCAAGTTATGTTCTCTTCTACTTGTTATTAGTCACACATTATCACCAACCGTAGGATAGCAGGTCCGCTTAGCTAGCCCCAAAATCCCTAATTTCACCGAGTAACATTCCGCTTAGTTATCGATTCTATTCAAAAGAACCACCTTGAGGTCCGCTTTACAAGATGTAATTCAGAATGCATTAAGATTTATGAATTTAGGTTTAGTACTAGTAGTTAAACTCGGTTCGCTTGGTCCACTTTCTAGCGTTGTTTCTACACACAATTGCTCCACGGAATCCCTCCGCAAGGTCTCATGTTTGCTACTTATGTAAAGAGTCAAGAAACGATTACTTATCTCCTAACTTTCACTAGCTTTAGATCAAATTAACAAATCAATTTAGTTGGCCACCTAAACAATCTATCAATCAATCATGAATGTCTTTAAGATCACTCCTATTAGTAAAAACAATCGATAATCATGTGAAAATCTCAAGATAGAATTGAAAACAAAAACTCAAATCATATGTTTAAAAACTAGGAATTCATCCTCAATCAATAAAATTAGCTACTCATGTTAAAAGTTCACACAAAGAATAAGAAAAGAAAAGAATTGTGTGTGTAGAGATGTGTAGAGAGGTGTAAAAGATATAGAGAGATATGTAGAAGTTGTAGAAAACTTCTCTATTTATAGGCTTCAATATTCTCCAATTCTTCCAAGGAATAGAATCCTTATTCTTTTGCAATTCAATTTCCAAATCCAAGCTTTTCTCAACTCTTCCACCTTCTCTTTCCAAATTTGAGTCCAATTCTCCATCCAATTCCTAGCCCAAGTCTTCACACCCATGAGAAAGATCCATAGAAAATTCTGGAATTTTGCTTACGGAAAATCGGGATTATGGCGGAATTTGGCCGGAAACGTCGCCATAGGCCACTGAAAAGTTCACCGTCGGGAGAATATTCGACGGAATATTCCGTCGGTCCTTAGTTAGGACTAACGGTCAAACAGGTCAACTGGTCACCAATCATAGTCAAAGGTCAAGGTAGAAGAGAGTCGCCAATGAGTCACTGTTTCGACTCGGCCTTAGTCTACTGAGTCCACTGAGTCAACTGAGTCGAACCGAGTCGGTGATCCAAATTTCGGTCAGGACTGTGTCACTTGCCAGGCCATACTTGTTGCCGAGCCATCATCCTTGTGCATCATACCGCATTGCCGACCATCATGGCCCTGCTACCAAAGTATCACTATTTCAATTCCTCCTCCCCGAACCATAATCGCTACTGTATTGCCTTTTCCAAGCCATTCAACACCATTGCCAATAATTCACTCCATCTGCCCGACTACGCGATTGTAATAATACTTACAACTTCATTCAAAGCCATTGCAATCTTCACTTCAACAACCGCAACAAAGCCACATTAGGCCCATTATCTCAAAGCATTTCCAACTCCACATACATATGCATACCAACATTGCACCTTCTCTACAATGCAAGACTCATCTTCACCAATTCTGCAATCATTACAAGACCACCAGAGCATAGTCTGCCTCAGTTACATTGCAATTCAACCCCAAAAGCTCAGCTGCTCCTGCAATCTGTAGTTGAACCACCAATAACCTTGCCATGCCATTCAGTTTACCATCACAGTCCCATTGCCACCAGCTTTCTTCAACATCTTTTCCACAAACAGCACTTTCGCATTATGGCACCAGCCACCGGACTCAACTAACTCCATTCCGCCTTCAAACACCAACATCATACTTATTACCCCGAGCTCAATCTAAACAACAACATCGATTTCATCTCCACCTCAAACCTCGGTTCTTGCACATCAGTCCCATTTAGCCATCTCCCGCTTCGGATAACATCCATCTACTTGAAATAAGTATTACAACTCACAAAAGAAGAGCACCACAGAGCCCATTCTCGCCAATTTCTCGGCAAAACTCACCAATTCCTTTCAACACCAACTCCACGACTCACTTCAGCCCGGCCATTTCCATCTCACTCCCGCAACCACTACCATGTCACTTTGCTCAAGAACTCAATCGCGATTCTCACTCACCTTAACAAGCTCACTCATGACTCCACTGTGACCATGACAGCCCAATTCCTCCACCAATGCTCCCTTGTAGTCAGCTCGCACTCACCATTTACAAACCACAAGACCCATCTCTTCTTCGGTCCTTTCTTCATTCTCGATTTGATTCAACAACCACAAATCTTATTCGAATTAGCAACATCATGATTTCTCTCTGCGTCATCTTCTTCCCCTCGTCACCCATCGATCTCAAATTTAGCAAACCCAAGGCAAGCAAGTGATCGAGCTCAACAACGGCAAAGCGCCTTCTCGATCTTAAATCCATTACCACCAACACCGCTCAATCGCTTTCAAACCAGCGTACTCATCTCTCGTTGTGTTCTTGATTCAATTATCAGCCTTAAACCATCATCTTTCTAACTCAATTTCATCTTCTCTATGAGCTCGTCTTTATTTCATCTCCCATCTATAACACCAAACTCAAGAACGAGCTCGATTTCCCCTTCAATTTCTCGGTTCCATGGTTGCCAACAACTCTCTGTTCTTGATTTGCAGACAAACCCTAACTTTTAATCTCTCAATTTCTCGAACAAATTAGCAAATGGCCATGGTCGCTTTCTCGCACAAGGAAATTTCTTCCCAATTTCGGATGTGAAATAATTGATGCCTCTCAAATTTAGGGTTGTAAATGATTGAGGTGGATTAAAACGCCCAGGATAAGACCACCCCATTTGGGTGTTAATAACACATATATTCCGGATAAGGGCTACCCAGTGATGACAACCCCTTAACCATAGTCCGGGCCTGGCTTTAGTACTCCTTCGAAAGAGAGTTGCCCCTTAACCTTGGCTAGACTCCAGATAACAATCGCCCGAACCTAATTTTGGTCGCGCCTACTCTTATGGCAAAGCCATGCTTCGTTTTCTTTTGGTATCAAGATATAGGGTAGGGAGGATGATTCGTGTAGTATGACATTTCTTTTTGAAGCTGCTAAAACGGAGAGTTACAATAATCAACGGCTATCCTTCCCTCTGAGATGCAGATCTCGACCGTTCAAGTCCGCCACCTAACTTGCGTCCCAAAGCCAAAACATCACGGTTTGCACCCAAACCCTAATTTTGGCCGCGCTTATTATATGGCAAAGCCATGTCGACTCTACCATGGCCACTGGCATGCCACCATGCCACACGTAACACCTTGCTACATGTTTTACCATGAAAACACTCGAGACATCTAACATATGTCACAAACTGGGGGATGCTCATAAAGGGTATTGGTTTGGCGGTTTACAGCGTGCGGCGTACACTACGCCCGTTACATGAAAGTGTCATAAGAATGAGTCGGTTAGTAAATACAAGGAATAATGGTGAAACGCTCCTTTCATTATGGAACATCAATTCCAGGCATTACCCATTTATCACCTCCTTCCACTTTACTCAGCCGTTTCCATTTTCTACGAGACCAGGGTACGTTATGTTACGACTTGTATAAATAGGTCTTACCTATTTCCACCAAACAACAAGTTTTGGGGTCAGGAGCATACAACACTCAGAAACCACTTGCTAGCTTTCCAATCTGTTAGCTT
The DNA here is from genome assembly GCA_023531295.1 of Papaver armeniacum. NCBI lineage: Eukaryota > Viridiplantae > Streptophyta > Magnoliopsida > Ranunculales > Papaveraceae > Papaver > Papaver armeniacum. Next base: position 124,066 of record JAJJWW010013218.1, read on the forward strand.
TCACTTTCTGATACAAGTCAAAAAACTACTCTTCCAGAATCAACTATTCTGGTCTCAACACTTTCTTCGCTTCCCTCCCTAAAACCAACCCTTCTCCTTCACTTTGTGACCGAAACAAGTCTGGAACGGCCATTTCTTGGTTTAGGCCGGATTTGTACAGATTGATCTCTCGAATCTAAAGTACTCCCTTGCAGTACATTGTTTAGGGTTTAGACTCAATTTTTCACCCACTCACGCGAAATTACCGAAATCAGCAGAAACCGTTTTCACCCTCAAACACCATGATAAGATCGTTTTAAGTATGGTCTTGTGAGGATGATTGTTTCTTTTATCATGTCACGATGTGGGTTATTCATATGTATTATTGTTTAATTATCTTTCATTTTTCAATTTTAAGTTGAGAGTATTCACAAATTGGTTGATTTTTTTTTCTGTGTAGAATGTAGAAATTTACAAATTAAGATCGGTAAATTTTTGGGCTATCTAATTAATAGTACGCAAGAATATTTACCTTGTGTTCCTTGCAAAGCTGCAATTATAGTTTGTTATACCGAACATTTTTGCTAATTTCTCTAACGTAATTCAGACTTGTTTGTGTTCAAAACCGATAAAGTTTTGAAGTTGACTTTTTACTCTGAACCGGAAGATGAGCCACTACACCACTTTTCCATTAAAGGTCGTTTCTCTGAAGCACGGATACTTCAAAATTGGTGACATATCCGTATCGGCGCCGTATCAGTATCGGATACTTGGGGATACATGGGGATACGTATCAGATACTCCATTTAAAGTGTCACATTCTTTTAATTACAAAAAGGGTAGGGGATACTCTGGGATACCTCTCAGATACTCTATGAGGGGATACTTCCTATAATCTAATATATTTTTTTTATACAAAATCTATATATTGATAAATTTATACATAAAATCTAAACATTTATAGATATTTGTACTCATGAACATATTGGATAATTATATCTAAACCTAATAACTTGTTGACTATAAAGAAAAAAGACTTGGTATTTATTTTTATGGTGCTTCAAACAAACAAAAAAACGGTGTAAGAAAAACCTAGCTTTAAGGGTTCTTTGGCAGTCATGTTCTTCATGTTGTTTAGAGACAAATCGGAGTACATATGATTTTATCTATTCAATTAACCTAAGTAAAACTGAAACCCAAAATGCTGAAAATTTAATGTTTGCTCACTTTAATATTCAAAATAGTATCTATTGGATTTGTTTATTTTATGATCTTTTTTAGTAGAATGAATTATTATTATATTGAATATTTTTTTAATAAATACACGTATCCCATCGTATCCCGTATCCCCAATTTATGAAAACTGACGAAAACCCGTATCAGTGTCACCGTATCAGTATCCCCGTATCAGTATCGGTGCATCATAGGGTCGTTTATTTGTGTTGCTCGAAAATTATGATAAGCATCCATGAAAGGTCAGATCCTTCCCTGATTCCGGCGATGGCATGCCTATTTGGACTTTATTGTTGATGCCCAACAGAAGAAGACTCAAAACACGTAGGAACCAACTTCCCTAGCTCTTAGTTTTATGATTTCAGTCTTTTGTATTTGAATTTTTTTTTTATAGTTCACAACAAGAGCAAGAAGTAGCTTGCAATGTTAAGACTGATTGTTTTGTTTATGTTATGGATGGATTTCTTGTTAAACTTGCTTGTTATCTGCCCATGCACATGCAGTAATGTTGCAATACTCTTATTAGACCAAACTATGATCAAGGTGAGTATGCTGAACTCTCTCAATAAGATAGGCGTAGGAAAGGTAAAATAGTCTTATTCCTTTCTTTTGTTTCAAACTTTGTTACATCCCAAAACAAAAACGGTATAGAAAGCCACATGTATCAAAACATGTTGACTGCGTGTCAGTATATAGGATTATGAATACAATGATTCTATACGGACCGCCCTTTTGAACAAGGGCAAAACCGTTCACACAAATTTGCCGGTCCCACCACCTCCAAAAGCAAATAGGGGGTCCCATTTTTATTTTGTGTGAGGGAACGGTTTTCCTGTTGTCTAAAATAGCGGTTCAAATAGAATTTTTGTTATGGATAATCCTTAAGACTAGCCATAAACTGACTGATCTTTGTCTCATGCGTGAGATAAGGTAGATTATGTACCAAAATATTTTTCACATAATATCCATGGTACAAAATATTTAGTAAAAATCCAGTTTTTTTTTCTTTTTGCATTCTCGTTCATCTTGGTAAACGAGAAATTGATATATCTCGCTCTCCAGACAAAACGACATAAAAAGAAAGAAAGGAAAGGTTTCATTCCATTTCCACCCTTACTCTGTTGACAGTGAAATGCAACATTTCACTTCTTACTGTATGGCAGAGATATTTGCAATTCACTTTATGAATTATGAGCGTGAATGTTTCGTTTCTCTTCCATTGGTACAAACGAACTAAGGTTTTACATACTGGGTTTTTTTTATATAGACATAGAAAGAAAGGAGAAACATGCTTTAATCGTTTGGATTCCTGGGATCTTCGTTCCAAGCAAACTCAGGTCCATTTGAAGACAGATTCACAGAATATTATATTTGATTCTCTATTTCTCTTGCTTTGAAAATGGAAAGAAAGTGTTCAGGGTTGAGTGTTATCTTTCCAACCTTCAAAATTTATATATTCACTAGTCATTTTGTTGTAACTTTGTCAAAGATATAGTTTCTGAATGTCCAAAATCTTGATGTTTTTTCACCAACTGATCACATATGAAATTGAGATATTACGGTTCTTCGTGTTTTAACTGTAGGATCAGAATATCGCAACATCAATATCCTTGTGAAATCCTTGAACGACACACTGCGAAGATATCGCAGATTGGTAATAAAAATGACGCAACGGATGACGACAGGCTGAACACGAGAAAGATGTGTGAAGACCTAGAGAGATTTAGGAGTGTTGCGAGATTTAACATTTGAATACTTGCTAGAGTGTCGCAAGTCAGATCCGAAAATAAAGGACAGCTTAGCTGTCATCCACTATGTAATGTCCTATATAAAGAGCCGAATAGGCTTAAGAAGAAGGGGGAGATCTTTTTCGAGTGTTGAGCAAGTCATTAGGAGAGAGAAAGTTCAAAGCGGTTGTTAATTTTTTAGTTTATTTCCTTTTTATCTTGTAACATTTGTGAGATTAATCAATAAAGATTATGATTGTTCATCTTAAAATGACTTGATTGTGTGAATTCTTGTGAGGGGTGTAGTGTGGGATTTCCTGCAACTACATATGGCGCTAGAAACAGTGATTGAAGATTAAAGATTAGAGACTGTTATTAAGATTGTTCAAATCAAGAAGACAATGAAACAAATTGATAAATCAGTTAAAGTAGAGAAAATTAAAATCAAGGAATGTAATAGAAAGTTGGAGTGTAGTTTAATTACAAAAACAATGATTAATGAATTCCATGAAAATATCAGAGGGAGAATACATAAACGAGATTTTGAAGGAAAGAAAATCATGACAATGGAGAAGGCATCACCCTTGAAAGATTGGGAAAAACAAAAGATTACATTCACAGCAGCAGAGATACCAAGAGAAAATTTAAACCACACATCTCCTTTGGTAATCACGGTAACCACACGGAAAGAAAAGGAAAAATCAGCAAAAACTATAGAAGAATGGGCGGTAAACAGAACTCTAGTTGATACGGGGAGTTCGGCGAATATAATATTTTACCATGCATACAAAGGAATGGGATACAAAGATGAAGAGATGTCTCCTTCAACTTATTATATTCATGGCTTTGGCAAATCTACAACAAAACCAAAAGGATAAATAGGGGTGCGAATTTCGCTGGGAGAAATTGAAACACAAGTGGCACTATGCGTAGTGGATATGGAATCACCGTACAACATGCTGTTGGGAAGGTCATGGATACATGCGATTAAAGCTGTAGCATCAACATTACATCAATGCATCAAATTTCCTATGCCAAGTGGGATTGGTGAAATTAGATGGGAAGCTGATAAAGCGAGATTATGTTATCAAATTGAAGTGAAACAGTATGAAGGACGTGCAAAGAAGCGAAAAAATTGCAGGGAAATGGCGAAGGAGGCAAAGAAAGAAGAATAATTTATAGCTTATATGATAAGAGCAGAGGAAGAAAAAGGAATACCCAACGAAATTTCGGGAGAAGAAACTGAGCCTGCGAAGGAGATAAAAGAACCCACACCTATGGGAGAACCAAAGACTAGCTACACTGCGGCGGAACCAACAAAGGAAGTGAATGTTGGAACCGAAGAAGAACCCAAAATACTAAAAATTGGGACTAAGATGGAGGCAGGTGAAGAAAAAAGAACTATTGGTATGTTGCGAGAATTTAAAGATATTTTCGCGTGGAATATGGAAGATATGCCTGGAATAGACCCGTATGTGGCGTGTCATTGGTTGGAGATTGACAAAAATGCGAGGCCATTCAAACAAAGAATCAGAAAAATCGCAACAACATATCATCCTCAAATAGAAGAAGAGTTGCAGAAAATGCTTGATGCAGGAATCATAAGACAAGCAAAATATCCAGAGTGGATAGCAAACATGGTTGTGGTTCCAAAGAAGAAAAAGGGGATAAGAATTTGTATAGATTTTACTGATCTAAATAAAGCATGTCCGAAGGATAGTTTCCCGTTACCAGATATTCCACAAATGGTTGAATCAGCAACAGGAAATGATAGAATATCTTCTTTAGACGGATATAAAGGCTACAATCAAATCCCTCTCGCTGAAGAAGATCAGGAGCATACTGCTTTTTTCGCTCCAAGAGGGTTATACTGTTATACAAAAATGCCATTTGGTTTGCGAAAGGCTGGAGCAACATACCAAAGGATGGTAGAAAAGGTGTTTGCGAAATGGATACACAAAACATTGGAAGTGTATGTGGATGATATGTTAATAAAAAGTAAAGAAGCAAAAAATCATGTCCAAGATCTGAGGGAAATTTTTGAACAGATGAGACATTTTAACATCAAAGTAAATCCAGAAAAGTGTATCTTTGGGGTTGCATCGGGAAAATTTTTAGGTTACATCGTATCCAAAGAAGGAATACAAGTTGATCCAGAGAAAGTGCAAGCGAGTTCGTGACATGCCAACACCAGCGACGGTAAAAGATGTACAGAAGTTAAATGGGCTCTTAGCTTCATTTTGGGAAGGTTCATTTCGCGATCATCGACAAATGTAAATATTTTTTCAATATACTCAAAAAATGGGCGAAGTTTAGATGGACAGACGAATGCGAGAAAGCTTTTCAAGGAATAAAACAACATCTGACGAATATATCTAGGAGAAGAATTATTAATTTATCTTGCGACAACTTCGCATGCGTTAAGTGCCGTGTTATTACGAGTAGACGCCGGAGTTGAAAAACCAATCTATTACATCAGCAAAACTTTCAATGCTGCAGAGAAAAATTATTCAAAGATTGAAAAACTAATTTTGGCATTAGTTTATGCAGCATTTAAACTTCGAATATACTTTCAGGCACATGAAATAAGGGTACTGACAAAAATACCAATCGAATCAGTAATGAAAAATTCAAAAAGATCAGGCAGAGTTGAGAGATGGAATGCACAAATAGGACATTTCAAAATCAAATATGAAATATTATCTTCACCCAAATCGCAAGTTGTTGCAGACTTCTTAGCAGAATTTCCTTTAGAAGATGATGAAGCTGTGGAAGAAATGATGGATGTAGAAGAAGAACATGGAAACCCAAGAGATCTATTAACATAACCAAATAGATGGGAATATTGGTGGATGGATCATCAAATGGGGAAGGTAACGGAGTTGGAATTATTTTGATTTCGCCAGAGGGCAACAAAATGGCTTTTTCCTTCAGATTGGAGTTTGCATCCACCAATAATGAGACAGAATATGAGGATGTGATACATGCCCTGAAGTTCGCAATAGAAATGAAGTTGGAAAATGTGAGAATCACCAGTGATTCGCAATTGGTCATTCGTCAAATAAAAGGAGAATACACTACAAATGAATCATCCATGAAGAAATACAAAAAAATTGTTGAGGAATTGTCAGCGAGAATCCCAAAAATTAAATGGAGACACATATCAAGAAAATATAATAGACTCGCGGATGCTTTTGCTTTTATCTCAATTATGATGACAGACCCAACTGCGAGATGCATAAAGATACAGACACTTTTATCACCATCAATCAATAAAGAAGAAGAAGAAGAGGTAGATGTAATGATAATAGAAGATGGAGAACAAACACCTAATATCGAAGATTGGAGAGAAGAACTTCATGCATACCTTATGAGAGGAGAAACACCAAGGAATAGATTGGAGGCGCACAAATTAAAAAGCCGTGCGGCAAATTATGAACTAAGGGGTGGGATACTGTACCGGAGATCCTTTAACGGACCTTCACTAAGATGCTTAACACGAAAAGAAGGAGAAGAAGTGTTAAAGATGTTACATAGTGGGGATGCTGGCAATCACAGCGGCGGAAGATCTTTGGCATACAAAGCGAAGATGCAAGGTTATTATTGGCCATATATGCATGAAGATGCGAAACTAATGTCAAGGCGTTGCGAAGATTGCCAAAGGCACAGAAAGAAAATACATGCACCTGGAGCACCATTAACGTCTTCAACAAGTGTATGGCCTTTTGGAAAATGGGGTTTAGATATTGTGGGACCATTCTTACCGGGGTCTGGGAAAAGAATATATCTGATTGTTGCTACAGACTATTTCACAAAATGGGCAGAAGTAAAGGCAGTACAACACATTCGCGACAAAGATATTTTTACATTCATATTTGAGAATATTATATGCAGATTTGGAATCCCCGCACAATTGGTATCTGATAATGGGAAACAGTTTGAGGGACATAACATAGAACTGTTACATAATGCATTTAAGATAAAGTGTGGGAAGTCAACTCCTTTATACCCTCAGGCCAACGGACATGCAGAAGCAATAAATAAGACAATCGCAGATATATTGAAGAAGAAATTAGAACGGCATAATAGAGCATGGTGTGAACAGGTACGTACATAATGCAGTATGGGCTTACAACACAACCAGGCGAGAAGCTACGGGAATGTCACCTTTCTGTTTAACATATGGAGTTGAGGCTGTCTACCAACAGAAGTTATTATTCCAACAACAAAGAGAGAAGCTTGGGAGAAAAATCTTAGTGCGGGTATTATTTTAACCAAGCTAGATGAATTAGAAGAAAAAAGAGAAAGAGCTCTACAGCATATGGAAAATTACCAGCGAAGATTAGCCCGAGAATATAATAAACGTGTTAAAACACGCGAATTTCAACCAGGTGACTTGGTGCTGCGAGAAACACCGATATATCAGCGAGAAAGTGTGGGAAAACTTGCGAAAAAATGGGATGGACCTTATATCATTAAGGATATAGTTGTAACAGGAGCATATATATTAATGGACCCTGAGGGTAAAGATGTGGGCCACAGACTCGATAGACCATGGAACAGGTTATACTTGAAGAGATATTACCCGTAAAAGATTGTGGAGAAAGATTAAACTGTGAAATGATGTATGATTGAAGCAAAATGAATTTATATGAAAATCTTGTGAAAGAATTATTGCTAGATTATACAAAACAAAGAAAGAACATGCGAAAATTTCGCACAGATAACGACAAGAGATAATCAAAGATCAATGACATATCAGAAAGGGGCGAACCTGCTATGGCGTACACCCTAGTTCGCGAAATCAAAATTTCGCAAGAGGAAAATGTAAGACCTAAAGTACGTCATAAAAGGGGGTACCTGTTGACATGGCTCAGGGAAAAGGTTACACCTCCCCTGGAACCTGAGTCATGGAGATTTGGGGTCAATAAATCCCATCCAGGAGAGGTACCTCGGATTTTCAACCTAAGCTTATGACTCAGGTTGGAAGACTGAGGGTCTCTTCTAAGGAGTCAGCATCTGATCAAGGCGCCGAGGTACACGGTTGAGCCAAGAGTACCTGGGGAATTTGAAGTGTCTCGGCCATTCTTGGCAAGTCTTGGCTTATGCTGCACTCGGCCCGAAGAAAACTCCACTTAGGGTGCAGTCTCGTAACCATAAGCCCTATAGGTAAAAGAGATAAGAGGCTGCGAAAACAACTAGTTGTTGTTAAGACCGGATGGGAGGATCCAACCTTATATGGTAGAGGTACGCCTCCTTGAAGGGGCAACCAGGGGGAAGATAAGGGCGGCACCCTCCATTAGGGAGCTGATAAGTGTCTTAAGACGCAAATGTCATGAGGCTTTATTTTCGCAAGAAAATTTAGGCTTGTCATATTTGTGCGACAATCCTGAAGAGGCAATAATACAAAAGACAAAGATAAGACGAGATCAATGGGTCAGTACATGAAAGTGTAAGGACATCCTGCGATTTCGTCGAACGACGGCAATGTCATGGGGCTTTATTTTCACAAGAATTTTTAGGCCTGTCATATTGTCGCAACAAAAATTTCAAAGAAAGAGTTAAGGCAAGATCAATGGGTTTTGCATGCAAATGCAAAGACGTCCTGCGATTTTGTCGCAATGACAAGAGGTGGCACAATAAGACCTTTAACTAGGAAGGCAAAATAAGACCACATAATTCAACAAAAAGATTTATAAGAACTAACTATTATTTATGCAGGTCATCCATCGCAAGAAAAAAATGAGAGGCAGTATGGGAATTATTAAACAATGAACATTATCTTTCTTGCTAGTAAACACAATAATAAAAGAGTAAATGCATCTCAAAGATGACTGAAGTGTACCATATGCAAAAAGTTATACAGATGAAGTAGTCCAAAGAAATAAAATTACAAAAGAAGTTCAAGCCTCAACATCGACTTTTTCGCCAGACGGAGATAATGGACGTCCTTCACTAATTTTATCACTCTCACCAGCTTTCTCGCTGGCTTTTTCAGCTTCGCCAGTCCTTTCTTCATTCTGGTTTATTCCAACTTCTTCTTCATTTGGATTATTATCGACAATTTCATCATTAGGAGGAACCTCCTCTTCATTTGCGAAATCTTCGCCACTTTCATAATGATAATCACTATCAGGAGAACCAGGAACTTCATCATCATCTACTTCCAAAGGTTCGACAGATACAGGGGAAAGATATTTGGACAATAAGATATCATTCACAAGAACTTCAGCCCTGAGATGAACTTGGCGAAGAAGTGCCTTCTGGTGATTCCTACTTTGGATATCTTTGGAATAAGCGAGATAATCAAATCTTATTTCTGCCCGATCGCGAGAACGAGCAAGAGTAGAGGCAAGTAATGCATTTTCTTTGCGAACCTTAGCATAGCTAGATTCCAAAGTAGAAAGGGAGGAGCGAAGATCTATCTCAGATTCTACAAAAACAAAGAACAAAGAAAATCATTCAGGTGAAGGATTCACAAGGAAGACATAATAAAAAGATTTAACAAAGAAAAAATGGTTGCGGCAGTCAAATTTTATGACTACCTTCCTTTTGCGAGATAAGATATTGAGTTAAAGCCAAGCAACTATTTTCCAAGTGGTCCATGGCATTGTCAAACTTATCTCCAACCAAACCTTTCAGTCGAGATCGCAAACTCTTTTCATTAGAAATGAGTAAAGTGTTTTCCTTCGCAAGAGAAGTGTAGGATTCTTCTAGCTGGGAGTATTGATCTTTGAGTTGACTTGCCTTTATGCTTAGAGTTATTCTACCATGAATAAGTTTATCTCTCTCAGCAGAAGATGATTCTGTTACTTCTTTGAGTTTATTTCTCAATGAGAAGAGGGATCGTTCTTGATCATTACATACTTTTTGGCAAATGTTAAGTTCTTGTGAAGAGATCACCACCTTATTTAAAAGGATTCGCTTCTCCTGAGATAGGGGTTCATTCTCATCTGATAAAGTTTCCAACTCCAGATTAGCTTTAGTCAAAAAGTAAGAGAGGCGAGATAATTCACTACTTAATAAGTTTTGCTTCTGGACTAATTGAGCATTCTCCTTGGTAAGATTATTTGTTTGATCAACAGAGTACGTATGAAGATTATCTAATTGGTTATATTGATCCATCCAAGCATCTCTATCCATTCGGGCTTCTTCGGCGACGGATTCAAACTGATATATCTCCATTTTTCGTTTCTGGTTTAGAGCTTAAAGGGCGAACAAGGAATTTAAAAAAAAAAAAATTATACCTTTTAGTTCCTCATTCTTCTTGCGAAGATTGTCACGATCCAGTGAAATATTCTGAAGCTTTTGATTTTCAAAATGAAGAGTGTCACATTTCAAGGTCATGACCTGGAGGTTATTCTTCAAAGTTTCAATTTCCTTTTCTAAGGATGTCTGCGAATCCATTCTGTCAGAGCTAAAATATTTACTTAAAATTTCGCAGACACCAGATTTGATAGGATCAATAGAAACTTTCTTGACATCATCCAGAATATCTGATAAAACCTTGAAAGCGATATCCATCCCTTCCATATTTTCTTTAGTAAAAGGGGAAGATTCGGATGAAGAAGTGAGCATGGCAGAAGTTGGGAGAGTTAAATCATCTTTCGCCATAGATGTGTCATCTGAAGATGAAATTTGATGAAGGTTAATGATTGGGGCTAAGGCAGTGTTCAGAGAAGAGGCATTGACAGCAGAAGAAGAGAAGGGTTCATTCGCAACAGGATTATCACGAGGAATTTCATTAATGGAAAGTTTAGTTACAGGGTAGAAGTCTGCAGCAACATTTTCGCAAATAAGAAGAGGGGATTCAGCTTGCGAAGATATCGCAGGAGGTGTTGAAAGCTTAAACATAGGAAATGGAATAGAAGTTTCAACATTCTTAGGATGGCGAGGTCTTTTGGGGGGGCCTATCGACATTCCCATCACCCTGCGAATCACAAGTCAAATAAGAAACAGAGGCAACCATATTGTTATTAAAAGAATAAGTGTTTCTTAATACCTTGCTATTCGCAGGCTTTCTTTTGTTCACAACGATTTTTTGCTTCGAACTCTTGGGAACGTTAGGGTTTTGGATTGTGAACTTGGTGCTAGAAGTGTTTTTGCTGAAACAGAAACAGTATGGGAATTATTCAAAGATGAACAATATCAAATAAAACAATTTCAGTAGAAGAGATCAATCCTAAGAAGATCAATTTCAGCAAAATCAATAAACCTTGATGGCTCCATAGGAACAGTAGCAGAAAGATGGAGAAGATTTATGGAAAGATGAACAGTAGTAAAAAGTTGCAGACGACAAAAAGAAAATTCACAGAGAATGTAGAGATGAAGAATACGAAGTAAAAGAAAGAACATATTCTTATGATGGATCTCTTCTTAAATAGACAAAAGATGATGATCGGTTAGCATTTAATGTGCCGGTGAATAGAGAAATATTTAACACGTGTAAACGGTTATGCTTAATTCATGGAATCCTGTCGGCAGAAAATTTAGGGAAAGAAATGAACAGCTGCGACATTTTGAAAGTATTAGTTCTCATGACATTCTCTCCTTCGCAGAGAAGACATGAGAAGAGGCAAGATGTAGGATCATAATATCTCAACATCAATATCCTTGCGAAATCCTTGAACGACACACTGCGAAGATATCGCAGATTGGTAATAAAAATGACGCAACGGATGACGACAGCCTGAACACGAGAAAGATGTGAAGACCTAGAGAGATTTAGGAGTGTTGCGAGATTTAACATTTGAATACTTGCGAGAGTGTCGCAAGTCGATCCGAAAATAAAAGGACAGACTTATTGTCATCCACTATGTAATGTCCTATATAAAGAGCCGAATAGTCTTAAGAAGAAGGGGAGATCTTTTTCGAGTGTTGAGCAAGTCATTAGGAGAGAGAAAGTTCAGAGCGGTTGTTAATTCTTTAGTTTATTTCCTTTTTATCTTGTAACATTTGTGAGATTAATCAATAAAGATTATGATTGTTCATCTTAAAATGACTTGATTGTGTGAATTCTTGTGAGGGGTGTAGTGTGGGATTTCCTGCAACTACATTAACATCATTGACAGTTATTATTTTGAGTTGGCATAAATTTGTGATCATTCACAGCTATAAAGGGTATTTTGGGCCAGAAACATTGAAATCCAACTCATTCATGAATCACTGAGTTGAATACGAGTTTTCCACTCCCTTGATCCAAAAAAAAACCCCAACAAAAGTGTAGAAAAAATGTTTGTCTTCTCTTTCATTTCTCTCATGTTAGACAACAAAGATGAACCTAGTTTCTTTAATCTCTTTCTCTCATCTTTATAAAACATTATTTGTTACATACTGAGTTTTTCTTTGAAACGATCTAGACTGGTGATGGAGAATCATTAATATAGGTAACCTCTGATTCTTAATAAATTCATGTTTTTTTTTTAATGTATTTAGAGAAAATTAATGTTGTACACTAGAAAGAATAGGGATGTTGGGTTTTGATTCATGCGTAGCTCTAAAAAAACCTATTTTTGTCGTTGTTTACTACTTACTCCGAATTAAAAAGCTATAGTTTTTGGCTTAGTGCATTAAAAAGTACCTTAATTTTGGCTTATTGTGATAACAAAACCCAATTTTTTTTGCCTTATTGTGATGATTGCTGCAAATTTGTGAATCTGTGAATGATCTTAGTTGATTATTTTGTAATGAGAATGTGATGTTGATTCTAATACTGCTGGTCCTCGTTGATTATTTAAGTAATTGACCATTTTATGAGTTATCTCTGGTTGATGGTGATCTAGTTAGTTTAATTGATCTGTTGAATGCTTAAGAGATGATCTTCAGTGCTCTAAAAACTTTGAATATGAACTAATTTGTAATCTTATTATTATCTAGAGTTTGATACATGACAGAAATGCACATCTTATTCCAAGCTTGCATTAGGTAGTAAAATCCTAATTGGGAATTTTGATAAAATACACCCTGTGGGATTAGTATTTCCTAAAGTACACCCATTTTTTTCAAAATTGCTAAAATACACCCAGTTTCACTTTTCCATCCCGTTTTTTCAATAAAACGGTTAACCACCGTTAACTGTACAACTGTCATAAAACTGGGTCGAGTCGGCCGAGTTGACTAGGCTGCACAATGTCTAAAATACCCAACAGTGGTTTCACTTCTCCACCATTTTACTTCTACTGGTTCCACTTCTATGGGAAATTGCTTAGCATTTTGAAATCCGTTGACAAAAAATCATGAATTCCTTAGAAAATTCTTAGAAATTATGTCTTCACCACCAACCTACACCACCAAGAATTTTAGGCACCATTCAAACAATATGCAACACTGAGATTTCTTTGAGCAATTTTATTAAACAGATTATAAGCAAACTACACCATCAGAAATTAAAGCACGGTGAAATCACCATTCGAAACGTCGATCACCACAAACTTTTTAGTTCTATTTAATCTCGGCCACATCATCAGTTTCTGATACCATCTCGCCACTGACTGCAACCATCTCGCCATATACGGTCCAACCTCGATAAACGAATGTTCGATAAATGAATAACCTCGCCAAATGAATAATTTTCTCCGGTCCCGACTTGGTCCAAGGTGATAAATGAATAACCTCGCTTAATGCATTAATGAATAAAAAAAAATTGAATCCTTAAAGGCCCTATGGAAATATAAACGAATAATCATTAAATTATATATAAGAATAAACGAAAATACAAAATCAGTAAATTTTACATAAAAATATATGTAGAAATAAGTTCAAAAAAAATCATCTATGGTTGATTGTCATTTTCTTCCACCCAAACCAAAATGCACCGCATTCTTAATTTTATGCAATGCTTGCACAATTTTTGGAATATTTTGCTCGTGTTGTAGTAAGTAATTTTTTAAAGTGAACCATCGCTTGAAAGTCATCTTTAGATGACACATTTGGTACGACGCTACTATCATCTGGTTCAAGATCATTCTCATCATTCATTACTGGCTCAATAATTTCTTCATCTAATAACTACATCATTCTCGTTAGGATAGTTTAAAAGATGTTTGACTTCCATCACATTTCGATAACGTAAATTAGAAATGACACCAGTTAATCCTTGGATATCTTCTTCTAATTGAGCATTTTCTGGTTCGGGGACATCAATATCTTCAGACCGAATCTAACATTGACGAAAACAATTCGCAATTGTTTTTGCCATTATATCAAATCTGCAAGCCATAGTAGCAAAATTAATAGCATCCAAAATGTTAATCTTTCCAAGATTTGGTGGGTCAACTTCAAGGCTTTGCAAGATGCTAGAATAAAAACGACGCCGATAATGAACTTTTAATGCTCGAATAATCCTACCATCACATGGTTGAATTTTAGATGTTGTATTACGGGGCAAGAGTTTTGACCAATACCCTCTAGGCACATTTATACATCTTCTCTATTATTAAAATGTTGTCTATATATATGAATAAATATTCGTTTATCGATAAGTGAATAAAATATTCATTTATCGATAAATAAATAATCCCGCTAAATAAATATTTTTTCTTGGTCCCGAGGGCATTCATTTATCGAGGTTAGACTGTAATCGAATTAGCCAAAACAGAGACCCACCACCACTAGCGATTAATTTCTGTCCATCTGAGAACCAGCTCACACAATTACCCCAGCACATCCAGAATTCTTATTTAGCAAATGGGTTATACCTAATTCAATCCCCATTCAATTTGTCAACAAAGTATCATCAAATCCCAATTTATAACTTCTTCCCATGTAAATATGATCAAAACACCCATTCAAGTAATCCCCAAATTGACATAAACTACACCATATCCATGCCTTAATATCACACGAGTTGATGAAAACGATGATTACTTCCTTCCCAAATTAAAGAACAAGAAGAGAGAAAGAAGCACAGAAAAAAAAAAGTGCGGAAGAAAGAAACGAAATAAACCCCATTCTTCTTCGCAAGCATTTTGTTCTTCACCTAAGGGTGCGTTAGTCATTTTTTTATCTAGAATGAACCTGAGTCGTTGATCAGTTTTAACAAATATACGGTTGGATATGGATTAGAATGATATGGTGGGCCTTAACGGTTTTGTAAATTGTGGGTGTATTTTAGCAATTTTGAAAAAAACGGGTGTATTTTAGGAAATACTAATCCCACGGGGTGTATTTTGTCAAAATTCTCATCCTAATTCTATGGTTGAGCAAAAGTGTTTCCCGGAGGATCACTTCTATATACGCATAAATCCTAATAAACTCTTAACTAGGAGTTAAGTAATAATCATGTATAAATTTAAACATGGCAACTATAATACACCTATTTTATTTGATCCCTACATGCCATCTTAACAACTGAATTTAGGCACTGATATTTTATTTATTTATTTTTTTTTTTTGAAAGAAGGAGCAATTTTATTAAGAGAGGATCTCTCTGGGGTACAAAGTCCCTATCGAGTCATTCATTACAATTACATTAAGGAAATTTTGGCAGGTATGATCCCATATATTTGTGGACAAGTCGGTGTTGTTGTGGTTTCCTGTTTGTAATTGTTTCAATGCTGCGTAGTTCGCCAGTCCATCTGCTGCCTGGTTGGATTCTCTATACGCATGTGTAATTACGTACTGATGTATTTGACGTAGATGGTAATGAATTTCTTGCAGCATTGTCTGAATGATCCAGGGGGCTTGCGAGCTGTCGTGGTTAATCATCATCACCAGCGCCGTGGAATCCGATTCAAAATGGATGTGCTGTCATTCTTTTGATGTTGCCATTCTAGTGGCTAGTAGAACGGCCCACGTTTCGGCCACCAGAGATGAAGTTTCCCAATTGGTGCCGCCATAGCCATGATGACCGCTCCTTGCGAATTCCGGCATATCCATCCTGCACCTGCAGTTTGTGTTTGTCCTCCTGGTTGGGTTTTACTCGCTCCATCTGTATTGATTTTGAGTCATCCCGAAGTTGGTGCTACCCATCGAACCCAGATAGTTCTCATGTTGGTTATCGTTTGTTGTTGGTCATGTGGTTGCTGCATGTGTGGCTGATTGAGTAGTTTATGTTTAACTGCCCATTTGTATTCTTGGTCTAGCAGGATCGAGATGTGGAAGATCTGATTTAGAGTTTGAATGGTGTTGTTGTAGACCTTCGCGTTTCTTGCTAGCCATATGTTCCATATCACGAAACAACAAGTTGTGAAGTGCTCTCTTGTGGAATTGAGGTTCAAAAACTCACTGAAGTTTGATGGTGCTGTCACGTTGGCACGGCAACGATTTGTAGGGTTGGGTTGGTTGGTGTCGTTGTTGTTGTTGGTGACGATAGTAGCCGGTATTGGGTGTGGTGGTAGTACTAATCCATTATATGGGTTGTGAGTCCCATTGTCAGAATTATATTGAGTACACCAGAGCTTGACGAGGTGTCAAACTCGCAAATAATATTTTCTACTTCTCTTTACACTAGCAAGTAATATATGAAAGAATATTCGTCCCAAGGGAGGTGTGTTAAGTAAAAGTTGTTATGCAAATACTCTTAGAAAGATGGTTTTGTTATGGAAATTCTGAAAATTGTAAAGTTGTATTCAAATATGAGATGGAATTGATTAAGGAATCATTCTCGACCACGAAACATAAACCAAATCGATATATAACACGTTCTTCGCATTATCTTGTTACTAACAACCCTAGGATAATTAGTACGCTCAACTATCCCATTATTATCTCCTAAGCTCACCGGATACGGAAGCGCTCGACTACCGGTTTCTACTTGCCAAGTTTCCTAGAGGTACGCTTTCTAGGTGTGACCTAAACAAGTGCTCTAGGTTTTGTGAGATAAGGTTGCTCCTAATGATGAATTCAAAAGCATGAATCACCTACTAGTGTCAATTTCTACATATGGGCATCTAACAAAATCCCATCATCAATACCCACATATTGCTACTTGTATTTAATTCTCTAAACAATTACGGGTCGAAGAAAATCTAAACTAGCAATAGGATTATGAATCAACTATTTAATTTCGAACTTAAATAATCAACAAATAATCCATAAACATTATTAGCATGGTAGAAATCAAACAATAACGAAACTTGTGAGAAAACGAGCTATTGCATATCAATTATAGGTTCATATTTCGGGTTTTGAAATCACCCTTAATCAAAAATAGTTTAGTTACTCATAAGTATGGAGTTCATCATCATAATAATAATTTAAATAAAATAAAGAAGATGAAAATATATACGAAAGCAAACCCTAGCTGCGGCTCTCTCCAAAACTCCAAATAGAATACGTGATATCTAAGTTGTAGAAAGACCTCTCTTTTATAGCTCCTCTTGTTCCAAAATTAGGTCTAGTCTTCAAATTCCAATAGATAAGAGTCCACCAAACCCATGTGTGAGAAAAACCCATGTGAAAATCTGCCCCAAAAGTAGTCACCGGAAAACTGTCGGTATCGAAAACCAAGAAAGACAAGCGACCATCATACAACTAGGTCGAGGAAATTGACTAAAGTCGCGGTGGCTTGAAAATAGTTCAAGACCGGCAAAGTCCACCAGTTTTGGTCACCAGTTAGGAAATAAAGAATATGGAAGAAACGTCGATCGATCGTGTGTTGGCGTTAACTCGGTTAAGGTTTCTCAGAATGGGTTTGTCATAAAATGTGAAATGCAATGCGGGGAAGGAGATGGAGTCACAAGTGGTGAGTCAAGTCTGGATAACTGATGGGGCTTTGAAGGAGGAATCCTAGTAGCGTGATTCGAGTCATAGTCTAACTCAGGTGAATATCTTGCCGACTTGGCTCTAGGCATGAGCCATTGCATGCTTTTGCATGTAAGATGGAAAGAATTCTAGAGGGTGGAGTCATGCACCATGATGGCGCTTGACCTTCCAAACACGCCAAGATAAGAAATTGGGTTAGTTGGTTTTTGTGAATGTATGAACAGAAGCAAAGTTGAGCTAATGAATGACAATCGAGATGCCGGATTCGGCCATATCCCAGTTTCCGCGAGCATATTTTTTTTAGACATATTTTCAATTCCTTTTCTTAATATTGTCTATGGATTATTTGTTAAGGGTTTAAGTTCGAAATTGAATCATTAATTCTTAATCTATTTCTTAGTTTAGCATTGTCTAGAAAATAAACGCAAGTAGCAATATATAGGTATTGATGATGGGACATCACTAGGGCCTTTTTCTCTCAGAACTTAGAGCAGGACATTCATCTAAATTGACACCTCGTCAACCTCTCTTTTATAGCTCCTCTTGTTCCAAAATTAGGTCTAGTCTTCAAATTCCAATAGATAAGAGTCCACCAAACCCATGTTGAGAAAAACCCAAATCTGCCCCAAAAGTAGTCACCGGCCCGGTATAGTGCGGGAAATTGAATGGATAACTCACCATGATGGCGCTTGACCTTCCAAAGCATACACGATTCCTTTTCTTCCCTGCTTTCTCATTCTTCTGTCTTGTAAGCCACTTCGTTTGGCATTCTATGCAGCACAAACTCCATTTCCTTCATTCATCTGTTTCCGCAGCTCAAGCCATCTCCTCTCAGTAGCATAAAAGATAAAACCGCACCTGCAATTCAACTTCCTCCTCTAACTGACAAACCTTCTAAAGCTGCAGCTGTAATATGCATTTAGCACCAACACTTCATATCCACCAACATCACACTCTGGCCATACCAAGACCATCACAGCACTCCAGTCCTGCACCAGTTCAGCTGCAAGCTTTTACTTCCCTGATTTCATCCAATCTCTGCACCATGGCATGTAGCCTTATCAACCACCTGCACTTCCTGCTCTGTATCCTAGACATACATCTACATTCATCCAATACCAATTTCATCTCTTATTCCCTACAATGCAACATCTCCACCAGAACTGCGTAAGCTTATGCATTCATCTAATCACAGCTCATTCAGTCACCACTGCCATTGCACTGTATCACCAGGCTCTTCCTTGTTTGTCTTTCGAACTGCACTTGGTCTGTCTCTCTTTTACAGCCCCACAATAGACAGCATCACATTCTACAGCTCAGCTTAACAACTTGCAGTATCACCTCCTCCCTTCATTACCAAAAACACCAATAACTGCGCATTTCCATCACCACCCGAGCCATTGCAACTCAGTAACAGCTGCAACCACCATCTCAGACTATGACAATTATTCATTACCTGCAGTTAATACATTCTCAGCGTCCGAGTACCAGCAACAACAGCAGCTCCAACTGCAAAGATTCAACCACCAACAAACACCCAGACTCCATTCCCGGCCTTGCTCGCATATCCATCAACAACCGACCATTGCAATATCTCCTTGTACACATAAAACAACAAATCACTCATCCTAATTGTTTGCATCAAGTTCATTTCCATCTTCTCTGTGTTCAACAATCCAATAACAGCTTAACCCCATGAAAATCCATCTATTCAGCTCAGAATTTCAGTTCTTCATATTCAGACCCATCTGCTTCAAACATCACCACTAGAAATCATCATTTCACAAAATCGAACCTAATTTCTTCTTTAATCTCAACTTCAGCACAAACCCAACTCTCTAAATCCATGGAAATCATCGTCTGCAGTTCGATTCACCCAAAATAACACCTCCAGAACCCTAAGTTCACCTGCAACTTCATGTAATAATCAACACAAATCTCAAATGTGTACAGATCAACATCAGATCACCAACAGGAACCATTCTTTTCCATCCTTCAACCCAGTTTTCATTCAACCTCAAACCCCTTCTCGTTTACTGACAGATTCAGCAACCAATATTTTCTTTGTTTCTTTCCCATCTTCAATTCACAAGAACACATCTCAGCAGCAGCTCTATGGTTCAATCTTCTTATCAACAGAAGCAAATCTGAACTTTTTATCTCGGATAACAAACCGCTTTTCTTTCTCAATTTCAAGTGAATGGGGTGACTGAAAATGATGAAAAGAGATAAAACTCTTTTCTGAATTTTAGGGTAAGAGAAATTGAAGTGATGCAGCCACTCGGATGAAGTGGATAAGGGGGTATCAAGATAACTTAAGACACCCCAAGAATAGGATAAGGGCCAACCAAATGGCAGCCCCTATGTTGACTTGGCTCGATTCTCATGTCACTCGCCTGCGCCTTGATCTTTCTGTTCCTTTTCGCTCCAAATGAACGTCTTCTTTTTCCTCGAATCCTTCCATCAACAACAACTCGTCTCTTACTTCTCAGATCTACTTTTTTTCTCTTCAATTTCTCTTCATCACTAAAGTTGTCGTGCTTTTCAGACAGAAATTTGCATCACTAAAGCCGACATACTTTTCAGACAGAGATGAAGAAATAAAAGCAAATAATGAGAAATAATCCGCCTCCAATAGCAGTTCCACCTTTTTGCCTTTTAAGCGACGTTTCTTCTTCTTTTGTTCCAAATGACTCCAAAGTACCTAAATACTCAAAAACAAACATAAGATACATAATTTACAAGAAAACTTAGCAAAGAAAGCATAAACCATAGATAAATATTAAGGTGTTTTAGACACCTATCAAATTACCCCACACTTAGACTTTGCTAGTCCTCGAGCAAATCAAACAAAATAATTCTAAAACATACATACAACTCCGTCTCGTCGAGGCTACGGTTAATTTTAGCATAAATAACAATCCTTTGAACCCCTAGGTGTCCCTAGTGGACGAGTTTTAGTCTCGTGAAGGTTTACAAGAGGTGTACCTACAAAACCTTTTACTCCAAATTCCAACTACCTGTGAAAAGTCTACGAATGAATCCAAAATGACTACAGGAGGAGGTACCTTGATGCAAATTCAATTCATATATAAACAAAGCTCTACTCGGAAAGTCGAACAAACCACAATACTCGGAATTTAACTAACCACAATCACACATGAATAGATTAAGAAGATGGATATAGAAATAGATGTTTTCGAATGTTGACTAAGTGAATGGTGTTTCCCATATCTGTCTGAAGGTCACTGCCAAGATGAACCTATGACCTAATGGATTGAGATACTGGCCTGAATTCTAATATCAACTCAGCTGGCATATACAAGGGAACCAACAGTCGACAATCTTAATTCTAGATCAACTGAACTGGCAAATACAAGGGAACCAGCAGTCAACAATCTTATTGAACAATAATAACAACAACTTTTTTTCCTTTTTTTTTTCACTTTTTCACTTTTTTTTTTCTTCGAATTGACGTCATGATTAGATCTTTTGGATCCAAGCGCATGCTTCTTGTCAGCAGATTACATGATAGTTCCCGTGGATCCTGCATTCCACGCTTGTTTAGGCGACGGAGACAGGGAGAACACACACATATTGCTATATCCAAGTGTCATTTTTTTTATATACTCCGGTTGGTCTAATTGGTCTGGTCTGGTCTTTTTTTTTTTTTTTTAGTAACTCAATCACTCTATTTCATCCTAGCAGTAATAACAATTCGATGTTAGTGACCCACCAAATCACTTAGAGAAACAAAAAGATTGCAAAAATAAAAGCAGAAGGTGATATGGTGACATTCCGAGATATGGTAACAACTATCATATTATTTCTAACACATGAGCTTTGTCCGTCCTTTTAGTTAATGGGTTCCTCAACTCCTGTAACCAAGATGGTTCCATCCACTTATATCGGCAGTGTCATCCTAAAGGCACAAGTTTCTAGATTTCGGAGTTCATAAAGCAATTTTTTTTTTAACTAAAGGCAACAAACTCTAAAAACATATAAATACTCCCCCACACTTAAACTTTACATTGTCCTCAATGTAAAATTTAGTCATTCAAAGTAAAGTTCAAGGTGGGAAATTCCGCAAATGATATGCAAAACAAGAAAATAAAGATAAAACGCTTAAAAATAAAAAGATAAAGATAAAGATACAAAACCGGTGGGTTGCCTCCCACTTAGCGCTTGGTTTAAAGTCGTCAGCCCGACTTTCAGCTCCAATTACTCCTCCAGAGGGAGTGGATCACTCAATGTGACCATATCCTGATTCTCCGTCACAAATTGCTCATAGTATGGTTTCAAACGATGGCCGTTGACCTTGGAAACCAGCCCTATTTTGGGACTACTAATTTCAACTGCACCATGCGCAAACACATTAGTAACAACAAATGGTCCAATCCATCTGGACCTAAGTTTACCCGGAAACAATTTAAGACGAGAATGGAACAAAAGAACTTTCTGCCCTACTTCAAAACTCTTTCGGGAAATCATTTTATCATGGAAAGCCTTGGTCTTTTCTTTGTAAATGCGTGAACTTTCATATGCATCATTACGTATCTCTTCTAACTCATTGAGTTGAAGTTTCCTATGTTCACCAGCTGCATCTAATTCCATTTACATACCTTGATAGCCCAATAAGCTTTGTGTTCAAGTTCTACGGGAAGATGGCAAGGTTTACCATAGACAAGCCTAAAAGGAGACATACCGATGGGTGTCTTGTAAGCTGTCCTATACGCCCACAAAGCGTCATTGAGTCTATAACTCCAATCCTTCCTTGTGACGTTCACCGTCTTCTCTAAGATGGACTTAATCTCCCCGTTGGAAATTTCAGCCTGACCACTCGTTTGTGGATGGTACGGTGTGCCAACTTTATGAGAAATATTATACTTCTTTAGAAGAGCGTGAAAGGATCTCTTGAAGTGCGACCCTCCATCACTAATCACCACTCGAGGTGTGCCAAATCTAGAAAAGATATGTTCCTTCACAAACTCACAAAAAACTTGAGAATCATTAGTAGGAGTGGCTTTAGCTTCCACCCACTTAGAAACATAATCTACAGCAAGAAGTATATAAAATTTCCCATTTGAATTCACAAAAGGCCCCATAAAATCGATACCCCAAACATCAAATATCTCAACAGCGAGAATTGGTGTTTGCGGCATTTGGTTTCTAGCACCTAGATTGCCTGTCCTTTGACACCTATCACAAGCCTTGCAAAATAAATATGCATCCTTAAACAATGTAGGCCAATAAAAACCACTTTCGAGAACCTTGAGGGCTGTCCTCTTGGCTCCGAAATGGCCACCACAAGCATATGAGTGACGAAAATTCAGAATTGATTGGAACTCGGATTCGAGTACGCACCTGCGGATCATTTGATCGGAACAATGCTTCCACAAATAAGGTTCATCCCATATATATTGCTTAGCAATCTTCTTGAGCTTGTGTTTCTGAAACTTAGACATGGAACTAGGTACTTGTCCCGTCACCAAGAATTTAACAATATCAGTGTACCATGGAGTTGTGCTCCGCAAAGAGTTGTTCATCCGGGAAGCTATCATGCAAAGGAATTGCTTCTTCGTACACAACCAATCTGCTTAAATGATCCGCTATAGTATTCTCACTGCCCTTCTTGTCCTTGATTTGCAAGTTGAACTCTTTAAGAAGAAGAATCCACCTTATGAGCCT
Source organism: Papaver armeniacum (assembly GCA_023531295.1). NCBI lineage: Eukaryota > Viridiplantae > Streptophyta > Magnoliopsida > Ranunculales > Papaveraceae > Papaver > Papaver armeniacum. Next base: position 147,396 of record JAJJWW010013218.1, read on the forward strand.
TGGCTTAGCATCCTTCTTTGTGAGCAAGTATCGAAGTGCAGCATGGTCGGAGAAAACCACCACCCACCAAATAAGATCGAAACTTCTCTAGTGCAAATACTATGGCCAAGAGCTCCTTTTCAGTAGTGGAGTAGTTGATTTGTGCACCGTTGAGAGTTCTAGAAGCATAATAAATGGCATATCGAACTTTACCATCTCGCTGTCCCAACACGGCTCCAACGGCATAATCACTTGCATCGCACATCAACTCAAATGGCTTGCTCCAGTCCGGTGGTTTAATGATTGGTGCGGTAGTCAACAACTCTTTCAAGGTGTCAAAAGCTTCCTTGCATTCCTTATCACAATCAAAGGCCACATCTTTCGCAAAAGTCTACATTTGGGGCATTGCAATCTTGGAGAAATCCTTGATGAATCTCCTATAAAAACCTGCATGACCAAGAAAAGAGCGAACATCCCTCACAGTTGTGGGGTATTGTAAGTTTCGAATCAAATCTATCTTAGCCTTGTCCACTTCTAACCCCTTATAGGATATAACATGGCCTAGTACAATCCCATGATTCACCATAAAGTGACACTTTTCCCAATTAAGCACAAGATTAGTTTCTACGCATCGTTTAAGAATAAGTGCAAGGTTATCTAAGCATTTGTCAAAAGAATCACCATACACGCTAAAATCATCCATAAACACTTCTATAATGCTTTCCACATAATCTAAAAATATACTTACCATACAACGTTGAAAAGTGGCTGGAGCATTGCACAAGCCAAATGGCATACGTCTATACGCAAAAGTGCCAAAAGGACAAGTAAACGTCGTCTTTTCTTGATCTTCCGGAGCTATTACAATTTGATTATAACCTGGAAAACCGTCAAGAAAGCAATAATGAGAGTGTCCATCCAACCTTTCCAGCATTTGATCAATGAATGGTAAGGGAAAATGGTCCTTTCGGGTGGTAGAGTTGAGCTTTCGGTAGTCAATGCAAACTCTCCAACCGGTCTGAATTCTTGTTGGAACCAAGTCATTATCATCGTTTTTCACAACCGTGATTAGGACTTCTTTGGAACGACTTGAACCGGGCTCACCCATTTGCTATCGGATATGGGATAGATAACCCCGACATCCAACAACTTCAGGATTTCTTTCTTGACTAGTTCCATCATCGGAGGGTTCAAGCGACGTTGATCTTCTCTTGTTGGTTTTTCCCCCTCCTCAAGAAGTATTCGGTGCATACATGTGGAAGGACTGATTCCTTTGATATCGGTAATGGTCCACCCAATGGCAGACTTGTACTCTCTTAGCACTCGAACAAGTTTCTCCTCTTGCACCTTGGTAAGGCCTTTGGCAATGATCATCAAGCAACTCTTCCTTATCACCCAAATATACGTATTTGAGGTGATCCGGAAGAGGTTTCAACTCAAGAATAGGTGCCTGCACAATCGATGGTAAAAGTTTCTCATTAGTAAGCGGCAAAGAAACATAAGACGCATTATACTTTTGTGGAACTTCTTTTAATGAGTTAAGAGCTAAAACAGCCTCTTTAAGCTCATCACAAATAGACAATTCACTTTCAAGGTCTTTGTATTTTCCATAACCTAAACCTTCCACTATGGTGTTTTCTAAAGCATCATCACCATTCAATTCAAAATCTGTTGAGCTAGAGAATCAATAATATCAATAGAAAAACATGAATGCACGTCACTAGGATATCTCATAGCCTCAAAGATATTGAAACTTATGATCTCATCATTAAATTCCATAGTTAAGGCGCCTTTAAAAACATCTATCTTTGTTCTAGCGGTTCTCATGAATGGTCTACCCAACAGCAAGGGAGTAGACGATGGTGAATCTTCATCCATCATGTCAAGAACATAGAAAATCCGGCTGGAAATATGAGTTGATTAACCTGCACCAAAACATCTTCAATAACCCCTTTCGGGTACGTATTAGATCTATCATCAAGTTGTATAACAATACCGGTATTCTTAAGAGGACCAAGTTTCAAGGATTCATAAATGGAAGCAGGCATGACATTAATGGATGCTCCTAAATCTAGCAAAGCACGTTCAAACCTGATTTTACCAATAGTACATGGTATGGTGAAACTACGGGATCTTTCAACTTCGGTGGGAGTTTCTTTTGAAGATATGTCAAGCATTTTTCCCCACACTCATTACCTCATTACCGGTCAATTTGTGCTTGTTAGTGCACAATTCTTTCAAGAACTTTGCATAGCGAGGAACCTGCCTTATCGCCTCAATGAGTGGAATGTTCACTTCAATCTTCTTAAAGATCTCCCAAATCTCTTGGTACAATGTCTCCTTGTTCGACTTTGCAAACCTGATAGGAAAAGGCGGAGGGGTACCATAAGTAGAAACATGAGTTTTAGAGTTAGAATTTGTTACCGGTTTAGCCTTTTTAGGGGCTGTTTCACCCTCTTCTTTCTCCAAATCATGTTCATGGGATACCGGTGATGTTGCCGGTTTCTCTACTTGCTTCCCACTTCGCAGCTCAATAGCATTGGCATTCTTTTTATGATTCAGTGATTGCGAAGGGAGTTTTCCATATCCTTGTGCCTTGAGTTGATTCATATCATTAGCCAATTGACTAACTTAGTTTTGCACATCTCTCATAGCCGTCTCGGATTTCTGCTGGAATTGATTGAACCCTTGCATTGTCTTTGAAATCTCTTGCATACTTTGCATCATAAAAGTAAACTTGTCATCCACACTTGTACCTTGAGTTTGTTGTTGTGGTCTTTGCATGAATTGGTACCCTCCTTGTTGATTCAAAGTAGGATTTGCTGCAGCTTGCTTGTTGGCGTAGCTGAAATTGGGATGATCACGCCAACCTGGATTATATGTATTGGAGTACGGATCATACCTCGGCCTTTGCTGATTTTGGTACATAGCACTTGCTTGCTCAACATCTTCGGTGTGTGATGATGGTATGACTCTTGCCGCTATTTGTTGCATCATCCTCTCCATGTTACCCATCCTCTGTTCCATGTGTGGAGAATCGCCAACTTCATTCACTTTCCTTACCATTTGTTCACCCCTAGTGTAGAATTGTTGAGTGTTTGCAGCCATATTCTCTAACAAGCTTGTAGCTTCAGCAATGGTTTTGTTGGTGAGTGCACCACCACTTGCGGCATCGATCAAATTTCTATCATTAGAAAGTAGTCCCTCGTAGAAGTATTGAATAATGAGTTGATCGCTGATTTGGTGGTGTGGACAGCTAGCTAAAAGCTTCTTGTAGCGCTCCCAATACTCATAAAGAGTCTCCCCCGTTACTTGTCTAATGCCACAAATCTCCTTGCGAATCACAGCTGCTTTTGATGCCGGGAAATACTTCTCAAGGAATAACTTCTTCATCCCATTCCATGTGGTTATACTCCCAGGAGGTAAGCAAAAGAACCACTCTCATGCAGCATCTATAAGGGAGAAAGGAAAAGATGTCATCATAGCCATATCGTCATCTGCAGTTGCTTGCTTCAAACTAGTCACAACATGATGAAATTGTTGTAAGTGACGATTAGGATTGTAGTTGCAGGAAATCCTACACTACACCCCTCACAAGAATCCACACAATCAAGCCATTTTAAGATGTACAATTATAATTTTTATTCATTAACTTCTTGAATGTTTACAAGATAAAATGGAAAAGAGCTAAAGAAATTACAATCACTATAAACTTTCTCTCTCTTAATGACTTGCCTAACACTCGAAAAAAGATCTCTCTCCAATAGGCATGTTCGGCTCTTTATATAGGGTATTACATAATGGATGACAGCTAAGTTGTCCTTTATTTTCGGGAACGATTTGCGAAGTGTCGCAAGTGTACAAATGCATAATCTCGCGACACTCCTAGATCTCGCTAGGTCTTCACACCTTTCTCGTGTTCTGGCTGTCGTCATCCATTGCGTCACTTATTTTACTCATCTGCGACGCCTTCGCTACGTAACGTTTATGAATTTCGCAGAGGTGTTGGTGTTGCGATATTCTGATCCTACATCTTGCCTCTTCTCATGTCTTCTCTGCGAAGAAGAGAATTTCATGAGAATTATTATTTTCAAACTGCCACAACTGTTCATTTCTTTCCATCAATCTACCGCCAGGATTCCGTGAATTAGGCGTAACTGCCTACACGTGTCAAAATCTCCCCTTTTTACCGATACATTTAATGTTAACCGGTCACCTTTTTCTTGTCTATTTAAGGAGAAATTCTCCATGAGGATGTTTCCTTTCTTTTATTTCATCTTCTTCATCGTCTGCAACTTTTTTTTGCTATTTTTCTTTTCTGCAATTCTTCATCGTCTTCCTGCTATTGTCTCTCTACTACTGTTCTCATCATCTTTCTGCTACTGTTTCTATGGAGCCATCAAGGTTTGTTAATTTTGCCAAAATTGATCTTTTTGTGATTGATCTCTTCTATCGAAATTGTTTTATCCTAATATTATTCCTTCTCTAATGATTCCCGTGCTGTTTTTGTTTCAGTAAGAATAAATCTAACACCAAGTTCACAGTTCTAAACCCTAATGTTCCCGTGGGCTCGCAACCGAAAGTCGCTGTTACTAAAAGGAATCCTGCGAATAGCAAGGTATTAAGAAACACTTGTAGTTGCAGGAAATCCTACACTACACCCCTCACTAGAATATACACAATTAAATCATTTTAAGATGGATGATTATGATTTCTATTGATTGAATACTTGAATCTTTACAATATGAAATATAAATGAGTTATAGAATTACAATCACTCTAAAACTTTCTCTCTCCTAAAGACTTGTTTAACAATTCAAAAAGAACCCCCCTCACAACAGATTTACTCAACCCTTTATATAGGGTAGTACACAGTGGATGACAGCTAAGCTGTCCTTTATTTTCGGGAATGTCTTGTGAAATATCGCAAGTGTACATGTATCAATTCTCGCGATACTCCTAAATTTCGCTGAATCTTCATATCTTTCTCATGTTTTGGCTGTCGTCATTCATTGCGTCATTTATTTTACTTCCCTGCGACTCCCTCGCAATGTCGTCATTTATTAATCTCGCGAAGTATTAATGTCGTGATATTCTGATCCTACATCTTGCCTCTTCTCGTGTCTTCTCTGTGAAGGAGAGAATGTCATGAGAACCAATATTTTGAAATGCCGCAATTGTTCATCAATTGTTCATCTTTATCTGTTTCACTCCCGTACTTTTACACGGAATTTATTACAAATGTTTCTTCTTCCACTCTTTTCTTGACACGTTTCTTTCAACCGTTTATTCTTGACCATTCACGTCCCATCTCGCATTAAATGCATTTGTTTTCTCGAGGATTCTTCTCTCTATATATAGTTTTCTCACCCTTCTCTTCTTCTCTTTTATTTTCCCTCTGCAACTTTTCTTCAACTTTCTTCCTCCGCAATCTGCGCTTCTGCTACTGTAAATCTTCCCTTCTTTCTTTCTCTTGATCTTCAATTCTCTAATCATTCCCATACTCTAAAAATGGCTTCACTTGGTCGTATATATAAACCCCTTTTTAATGAAGCTCAAAAGAATTTACAAGAGAAGGGCTTCATTCTATCAACCATTCCTGATCAAGAATCTTCATCTATACTTTCTGCAAAGTTGTTTTCGATCATCAGTGTGATGATCAGAAAATCATAATCTCGCTAGGTCAAATCCTCGCAGGCCTTCCCATTCCTCTCTACAATCCCGAGATGCCTTTATTCTATGAAATTCTTGCTCATGAGAAATTCTCGCGAGCTATTTATCAACTAAGCGGTGATTGCATCCGTCTAATGCTTGAATCCGCCAACCGTGGCGCTGGCAAAGGATCTTTATATCCTGATGATGTCAAAGATCCTAGATTCGCAAGTTTAGAAATAGTCATTTGAGAAGTATCTTGTAGAAAACTTTTTTGAAAATTATGAAGTAATAAATATGAGAAATGATAAATCTCATTTGGGGTGCTCGATTGAAGAGGAAAGATAATATTTCCGGTGATAAGTTGCTTATGCAAGATATTGACTGGCACTCGGGCAAAAATAATGTTCCTCGGTACTCCAAAGATGAGAAGTGGTGGGTTGTTCCTCTATTTTTGAGCGGACCTTATATTGCAGGTTCTCATACACTTCCTGCGAATCTCGCAAACTATCATCCTTGGGAATTTAAGTGGCCCGAGAAGGCAAAAGAGGTATATTTCCTATTTCAGGTTTGCTTTTACGATATTTCCTTCCTCTTATATTTACTAGGCTTGTAAAATTTTCAGATTACCAAATTGAAAAAGAGTTATAGAAGACGTCCAAAGGCGAGTACTCTGGCGATACTCCGATCAATCACGGATGAAGTAAGAAACATTTTCTTTTGTTATTTTTAACAATATTGTTGCCTCTGTTTCTTATCTTCATTTGTGTGCGAAGGTTGGCGTTGAAGAAATTGACATTCCCGAAGCTGCGAAGGTTAAAGGCAAGAATAAAATCACTCTTCGCAAGGATAAATCTTCTGCTCCATCTTCTAAAAAACGGAAAATTCATCCTTCTTCTCGTTCTAGTTCCCAAACCAGCGAGAATTCTGACGAAGATGAAAATGAGGTTAATACTTCTTCTGCAAAGGAGAATCATTCGGTCGCTTCTTCTATGGCGCAATTGTCTAGTGTCTTCTCCGATTCTATGCAAGGATTGGGAGATGATCATTTATCTGCTACTTGCGAAGCTCTCGCTAATATTTGCGATGCTCCCCTGCTAGTGGATAATGATTCTTTTCGCGGAGTTTCTCGAACAATGACTCCCAGTCTCTTAAATGCACTCAGTGGTTTGGTATGTTCATATTTCTTTATTTCTGAGCTTCCTTTGTTGTTGCCTCAGACCTCGAGAAAATACGCAACAATCTTGAAAAGAAAAATCTTCAACTTAAAGAGAAGATCAAAGAACTAGAAATTGAAGTTGCGACATCTCGCAAGAAGGATGAGAAAATTCAACAATTGGAAGTTGAGTCTTCTTCCCAAAAAGGACAAAATATCCACTCTTCAAAGTGCTAATCAGCAACTTTATGGTATAACACCCTCCTCTTTTCTTCATTTCTACTTTATCATTGATTTTTATTTGCCTGACTTATCATTTTCGCAGACGTTTATAATCTTTCTGACGAAGCCATCCTTCTCCATTCATTCCCTGAACCTATGGATGATGATGCTCTTCTCTCTCATCTCAATGAATCTTTAAGTAGTTCTTCAAACAAGATTAATTCTCTCTCATTAAATGAACTTCGAACCAAATTTCATCTTTTAGAAATTGAACATAGGTCTAGTTTAGTTTTAGCCAACCGATTTAAACGTTTATATCTTGACTCCCAGGAGAGTAATAATATTCTAAGGAAAAAGATTAGCAGCCTCATAGATGATAAGGATCGCATTGCTAATCAAGGTGCACAAGCATTAGCAAAATTCCAAAAAAATATTCTTGAAGTCCAAATTGAACGAGATGAATCCCTTCGCCAAAATGCCATACTTAATGAGCGAGAAAATCAAATTCGTTCACTTCTTGTCATAAATAATGATGATGAATTCGCTTGGGCTGCGAAGGTTCTAGATAATGCCGAAATAACTTAGGTGTTAACGTCGGTCTTCATCTTGAGCATAATGCCTTGGTTAAAGATATGATTTCGACGAGAGAAGGTTGTTTTACTATTCTTCATTATTTTTCCGCTTCTTTTTACGAAATCTGTTATTAAGCTGCTAACTCATTGTCATTTGTTCGCAGAATCTGAGAAGAGGTTTCAAACTAGAATCAAGGAACTTGAATCTGAGAAAGCACAACTTGCAAAAAACTTCTCTCTTCGCAACGACAAATATTCTAAGATGAAGAAGCAACTACAAACTACTGTGGCGAATTTCAATAATGATGTTGTTCGTTTTCGCAACCAAACTATTGAAAAAATTTGCAATGACCACAACATTCCTCTTTCTTCATATTCTTGTCTTCTCGATGAAATTCCTGAAAATATGCCTTGCTCAGATGTCTCTGATAGTGATGTAAGCGAAGAAGAAGAATCTGATAAAGAATCTGATGAAGAAGAAGAATAAGTTGAAAGATTGTTCTATTTTCCTTTTTCTCTTCCTGTGATACTTGTACATTTATCCTTCTAACCTTCCATTTTGTAATCTCTTACTGTAAATATATCATATGAAAATAAATAACAAGTTTTTATTCTAATCATTCCCATACTTGCCTCTGTTATTTATTTTCACATGAGAGAAATTAAGTATTTAATCTTTAATTAATAATACTTTTTAATTTCGCAACTGCTGTTGCTGATTCTACACAAATATGTTAAGAAATATAGTCGTATTCGCGAGCTTGTTTGCTTACTCAATTTCTTGTGTTGAAATTCATCCTTTATGTTGAAATTCATCATTGCGACAAAATCGCAGGACGTCGTTACATTTTCATGTAATGACCCATTGATCTTGTCTTATCATTGTTTTTGTGTGGTCTTATTTTGCCTTCCTAGTTAAAGGTATTATTTTGCCACCCCTCATTTTGCATCAATATGACAGATCTAAATATTCTTGCGAATATAAAGTCCCATGACATTGACGTCGTGCGACAAAATCGCAGGACGTCCTTACATTTTCATGTAATGACCCATTGATCTTGTCTTATCATTTCTTTAGTATTTTTGCCTCTGCAGGATATTTCATTTGCGACAATATGACAGGCCTAAATGTTCTTGCGAATATAAAGCCCCATGACATTGCCGTCTTGTGACACTTATCAGCTCCCTAATGGAGGGTGCCGCCCTTATCATCTCCCTGGTTGCCCCTTCAAGGAGGCGTACATCGGCCATACAAGACTAGCTCCTCCCATCCGGTCTTAAAAACAACCAGTTGTTTTTGCAGCCTCTTATCCCTTATACCTATAGGGTTTATGGTTACGAGACTGCACCCTAAGTGGAGTTTTCTTCGGGCCGAGTGCAGCATGTGCCAAGACTTGCCAAGAATGGCCGAGACACTTCAAATGTCCCAGGCACTCTTGGCTCAACCGTGTACCTCGGCGCCTTGAGCATACACTGACTCCTTGGAAGAGACCCTCGGGCGTCCAACCAGGGTATAACCTTATATATATATAGTTGGAAATCCAAGGTATCTCTCCCGGATAGGCTTTCATGGGCCCCAAATTTTCATGACTCAGGTTCCGGGCGGTGTAACCTTTTCCCCTGAGCCATGTCAAGAGATACCCCCTTATATGACGCACTTTAGGTCTTACATTTGCCTCTTGCGAAATATCATTCGCGAACTAGGGTGTACGCCATAAAGGTTTGTCCCATTCACTCACTCTTTCATTTTTGTTAATTCATTCAATCATTCATTTTTGGTATTTTGTTTGCGAAAGCTATCGCATAATCTTTCTTTGTTTGTTGTAATCTCATTTCAATTTTTCAATCAAATTTTCATACATTCTTGATGGAGAGATTCTCGCGCATTTCTTCTTCAATTATTATTTCTTCCTCTTACTCTTGATATGCCTTTGCCATTGATTTTGATAATAATGATTATTCATTTCTTACACTTTTTGCTTCTGCTGCTCTCTGCCTCTGCATCATTCAAACCTCTTAATGAGTCCTTTCCATCATAATTTTCAATTGTTTTCATGCACTTGCTTCGCAATGTATCTTCACCTCTTGTTTCTATGGTATCCACCATCAACCTTTCTCTTCTTTGTTCATCTTTTATATTTTGCTTCCAGCCCTTTCTTTTTGTAGCTCTTTCCTCGCAACTCTCCACATCAATCTCATAGCATTTTTGTCCTTCCATCCAGTCTCCCTTTATAACTCCAACACCGCTAGGATGAGGAAACTTTATACACTGATGATAAGTCGACGCTACAGCCAGAATTTCGTGCAACCATGGCCTTACGATCAATGCATTATAAGGGGACTCCACATCGACTACACAGAACAAAATTTCAGTTGATAATCCTTGCAAGGGTATTCTCATATGAACTTCTCCTTTAGGCTTATTCGTTGTGCCATTGAAACCGTATATTTTATACGTCGAAGGTATCAACTCTTCATCCTTCCCACCCATAGTCTTGTAAGTATGGTAAAAAAAGAATGTTTACTGAACTCCCCGTATCAATTAAGATTCTATTGATCGCCCAGGAATTTTCTGCTTCATCATCTTTGCCATCTATAGGTTTTGGATTAATTTCCAATTTTACGACCAAGGCTATCATGCGTCTCTCTGCCTTCAGGAATCTCTTCGGTGATGAAAGAAATAATCTGCATTTGCCATTCTTTTAAGCTGCGATGTCTTCGTGATGTTCATCACTTCTCTATTATCGGCATCCCTCGCAAAAACCCTACTGAGAACATTATCATGAAAATCTTCAATTGCTCGGTATGAATGTACAATGGAGTTGCAAAACAAATTTTTAGCTTTCGTTCCAACTTCTATTACGAATGTTTCTTTCCCCTTTGCTTTGAGTTTGTCATATGCATTTCGGCGGTGGTGGTAACGGTTGAACCTTCTCTTCACTTTTTAGAAAATGATTGACTTTCCTTGGTCAATCATTCGAGGATGATTCTTTTTATATTTCTGCAGTCATTTGTTAGGTGTCCATGAAAGCGGTGGTAAGAACAGAACTCGTGACTTCTATCACTTGGTGGTGGCTCATTCCCCATGTTCCATGGTGCGGGTATGTTTTCCATCAAGAGTATAGCTTCCCATATTTTTCCACACTAGTATTTAATGGTGGCATTTTGATTTCCTCCCATACTACTCGTGACTTCGCTGCCCTCCATGATAATTCTGCCTTCGACCTCCATAAGTTTCTTGCGGATGATCAAGTCTTTGAATTTTGTTATTGTCGCCACGGTTGTAGTAGTTCCTTTCTCTTTCAAATTCTTCCTGATCACGGCTTCCCATAGCTACTATCTTTGGTTGTCCCTCATCTATTGTCCTTTCTTGTTGCCCTTGCGAAGTGCTCGCTCTTTGTGTTTATCAATTTGGGTAATAAGCTTGCATTCGTGACATTTGAATTTGTATTCGCAACGGGTATGATTCCATCTCATTTTGCCTTTCCTCTAGAGCAATATATTCCTCCTGAAGTTCTCGCAACTCAGTCATTGTAATTGTATTCTTGACTCTAAAAATTTGAATATATAACAAATTGGTTGCGAACATAGCGTTTATGAATGATAGAATAAGATATCTTTCATCCACTCGTCCAGCCATTTCGCTACACATTGTCTTCCACCTCACAGTTAAGTGTCTCAAACTTTCGCCAACTCTTTGTTTCAGCCCAAATACATCTTCAATTCCTGGTCGCGAGGAGTTGTTACTTATATATGCCCCTAAGAATATAGCTTGTAAATGGTTGAATGATGTGATTGTGTTTCTTGGTAAACCCTCAAACCATTTCAATGCTTCTCCTGTTAAACTAGATGCAAAATATTTGCACAATATGGCGTCATGATTTTCCCATTGTAGCATACATCTCACATACGCTTTGATGTGTTGTATTGCGCAAGTTGTTCCATCAAAAATGCGGGTAAATTGCACTTTGGGGGTATTCCTCCTAACTGCACCTCTAGTGTAAAGGGGGTTTTCGCAGCTTCTTCGATGGCCTCATCCAATTGTCTTCTTCCTCCTCCCCTTCTATTGTTCAACATTCCTCTCATCTCTGCCAACTCTCTCAAGATTTGTTCATTTACATCAGGATTCGAATTTATTGGTCTTTTTAGCTCTGCCTCTCTCCTTCTGCGTTCATGTCTACTTTGATTTTCTTGTTCAGCATTTTCTTCTCTTCTTTCTCTGCGACTTTCTCCTTCATCTCGTTCACGAATTCGCACACCATTATATCTATCATTTTCTCTTCTTGGTTGTCTATCAGTTCTCCTTTGTATTCTTTCATATTCTTCATTGATATTTCCATTGTTGCGATTTTGTTCGCGCCTTCTTTCTCGATTGTCATGATTGTTCTGCCGAATTGCTTCCTCCAATTCCCGTTCTTCCATTTCTACTCTTAATCTTTCCCTTTCGCAAGCTAGACGCGCTTGTTCAATATAATGTTTTTCGATGTCATCTTCAATCTCCTTTTGTTTCCTCCGTGTTTCTCTCCCATGCAGTATTCTTCTTCCTTCTTCTTGATTTTCTTCACCAATTGGATTATTCTGCCCTTGACGCTGCCTATTTTCTTGATTTCCGTCATTTTGGACATTCTGTAGAATTTCAGGACGTGGAATATAACGATCTTCTACCACTACTCTTCTCTCGCAACATCCTTCACCGAGATTTGGCTCCCTTTCTAGATTTTCTTCATTAACATTTTCTACAGGTAATGTTCTCCTCATATCTTCTCTAATTGATCATGATCTTGACCTGGTACTACTTCTCGACTTTCTATTCTGCAACCTCATATTTTCCATTCTTAACTCATGGTTTTGCCTTGTTAAATTTGCACGTTCTTCCGCTTCTAACCGCCTTTCTTCATGTATTGTTTGTCTCAATGCTTCTAATGCTGCGATTTCTTCATTTCCATGAATTGTTTCTCCCATCTCTTCTCGATTTCTCTCCTCTTGTCCATTATTTATCAATTGTTGCACTTCTTCTCTTTCTTCCATAGAATCCGATCTCCATGTATGCACACTCACCCTATCATAATCTATTACTCTATTCGGTGCTGGTTGAATTGGTGGTTGAATTTGACCTTCTTCTCTATCTCTTGCGCTTATTCTTGATGGTTCACCTACTTCATTTCTCCTTTCTCCAGCTAACCTCCTGCTCCTTCTAACAGTTGTTGGTTGTTCTGATGTATTCCTTCTTCTAGCCATTTCTCAATTTCAGTAATTTGTTGAAAATTATATGAAATTTCTTTCTTGTTACTCCTGATTCTTTCGATTCACAAGGTTGATCTCTACTCACTCCCTGTTTCTAGCGCCATTATGTAGTTGTAGGAAATCCTACACTACACCCCTCACTAGAATATACACAATTAAATCATTTTAAGATGGATGATTATGAATACTTGAATACTTGAATCTTTACAATATGAAATATAAATGAGTTATAGAATTACAATCACTCTAAGACTTTCTCTCTCCTAAAGACTTGCTTAACAATTCAAAAAGAACCCCCCTCACAACAGATTTACTCAACCCTTTATATAGGGTAGTACACAGTGGATGACAGCTAAGCTGTCCTTTATTTTCGGGAATGTCTTGCGAAATATCGCAAGTGTACATGTATCAATTCTCGCGATACTCCTAAATTTTATTTGAATCTTCATATCTTTCTCATGTTTTGGCTGTCGTCATTCATTGCGTCATTTATTTTACTTCCCTGCGACTCCCTCGCAATGTCGTCATTTATTAATCTCGCGAAGTATTGATGTCGCGATATTCTGATCCTACAACACTTATTCTTCTAATAACAATATTGTTGCCTCTGTTTCTTATTTGACTTGTGATTCGCAGGATGACAAAAATATTGATAGATCCCCCAAGAAACCTCGCCGTTCTAAAAATGTCGAATCTTCTGTTTCCTTTCCTGTATTCAAGCTCATAACTCCTCCTGCGATATCTTCGCAAGATAAACCAACACCTCTTGTGATATCTTCGCAGGATAAACCAATACCTCTTGTGACATCTTCGCAGGATAAACCAACACCTCCTGCGATATCTTCGCAAGGTAATTCTACTTTGGTTATCTCTGAAAATGTCGCTGTCGATTTTCCTCTTATACCTGAGTTTTCCATAAATGAAGTCCCTCAAGATGAACCCTTCTCTTCTTATATTATCAATGCTTCTGCCTCACCCCCAATCATTGACCTTCAGCGGGTTTCCTCTTCTCATGACATTCCTATGACCAAAGATGATTCAACTCTCCCCTCTTCTGTCATCATTACCTCTTCTTCTGAGTCTATTCCTCTTACTAAAGAAAACCTGGAGGGAATGGATGTAGCTTTCAAAGTTTTATCAGATATCATGAATGACGCCAAGAAGATTTCCATTGATCCCATCAAGTCTAGTGTTTGCGAGTCTTTGAGTAAATACTTTAGTTCTGACAGGATGTCGCAAATGTCTTTAGAACAGGAAGTTAAAGTTTTGGAGAATAATCTTCAAGACATGACTGTGAAGTGTGAAACTCTCCATCTTGAAAATCAGAAGCTTCAAAATATTTCATTGGATCGTGATAGTCTTCGCAAGAAGAATGAAGAATTAAAAGGTATTACTTCCCCTTTTTTTTTTTTTTTTTTTTTTAAGACCTTGTTCGCCTTTCAAGCTTTAAACCAGAAGCGAAAAATGGAGATATATCAGTTGGAATCTGTCGAAGAAACTCGAATGGATAGAGATGTTTGGATGGAGCAATATAACCAATTAGATAATCTTCATACATACTCGTTGATCAAATAGATAACCTTGCCAAAGAGAATGCTCACTTAGTTCAGAAGCAAGAGTCATTAAGTAATGAATTGTCTCATCTCTCTTATTCTTTGGCTAAATCTAATTTGGAGTTGGAAACCTTATCAGATGAGAATGGAACTCTATCTCAAGAGAAGCGAGTTTTGTTAAACAAGGTGGCGATTTCTTCGCATATGACTTGATGTCTGTCAAAAAATATGTAATGAACAAGAACAATCTCTCTGTTCGCTGAGAAGTAAACTCAAAGAAGTCACTGCTGAGAGGGATAAGCTTATTCAGGGTAGAATAACTTTAAGTGTGAAAACAAGACAACTCAAGGATCAATATTCCAAGTTAAAAGAATCCTACTCCTCCCTTGCGAAGCATAATACCTTACTTGTTTCTAACGAAAAGAATTTGCATTCTCGATTAAAAGGTCTGGTTGGAGATAATTTTGATAGTGCCATGGATCATTTGGAGAGTAGTTGCTTGGCTTTGACCCAACATCTTATCTCGCAAAAGGAAGGTAGTCATAAAATTTATTTGCCTCATCCGTTTTTTCTTTGTCTAATTTTCTTATGATATCCTTTTTTTGCGAATTCTTTATTTGTATAACTCTGTTGTTCTTCATTTTTGCAGAATCTGAGAAAGATCTTTGTTCCTCCCTTTCTACTTTGGAGGCTAGCTATGCCAAGATTCGCAAAGAAAATGTGATTCTTGACGCTACTCTCACTCGTTCTCGCGATCGGGCCGAAAGAAGATTTGATTACCTCAGTTACTCCAAAGACATTCAGAGTAGAAATCATCAGAGGGCACTTCTTCGCCAGTTTCATCTCAAAGCTGAAGCTCTTTTGAATGATGTCTTATTGTCCAAATCTCTTAACCCTGTATCTGTCGAACCTCTGGAAGTAGAGGATGATGAAATCCCTAATTCTCCTGATAGTGACTATGAATACGAAAGCGGCGAAGATCTCGCTAATGAAAAGGTGATCCCATCAAACAATGAAGCTGTCAATAATAATCCAGGCGAAGGGGGTTCTGGCGGGAATGCAACAACTGGCGAAAGTGTGGAAGCTGGTGAAGCTTATAAAATTGTTGAAGATGAAAGAATTAATGTTGAGAAATGAACTTCTTTTATAATTTCATTTCCTTTAGTTTCTTAACCTTCATAACTTTTTGCATATGATGTTTTTTTTATTTCCTTCTGAAGTGCACTTTTTTTAAGAAATATTATTTTTTTATTGAACAATTCTCATATTGTTTCTTACTTTCTTCTTTGCGATGAATGACCTGCATAAATAATAGTTAATTTTTATAAATCTTTTGTCATATGGTCTTATTTTGCCTTCCTAGTAAAAGGTCTTACTGTGCCATCTCTTGTTATTGCGACAAAATCGCAGGACGTCTTTACACTTTCATGTAAAGACCCATTGATTTTGTCTTATCATTTCTTAGTATTATTTCCTCTGCAGGATAATTTTATTGCGACAATATGACAGGCCTAAATTTTCTTGCGAGAATAAAGCCCCATGACATTGTTAGTCTTGCGACGAAATCGCAGGACGTCCTTACACTTTCATGTACTGACCCATTGATCTCGTCTTATCTTTGTTTTTTGTATTATTGCCTCTTCAGGATCATCGCACAAATATGACAATCCTAAATTTTCTTGCGAAAATAAAGCCTCATGACATTTGCGTCTTAAGACACTTATCAGCTCGCTAATGGAGGATGCCGCCCTTATCATCTCCCTGGTTGCCCCTTCAAGGAGGCGTACATCGGCCATACAAGACTAGCTCCTCCCATCCGGTCTTAACAACAACCAGTTGTTTTCGTAGCCTATTATCCCTTTTACCTATAGGGCTTATGGTTACGAGACTGCACCCTAAGTGGAGTTTTCTTCGGGCCGAGTGCAACATATGCCAAAACTTGCCAAGAATGGCCGAGACACTTCAAATGCCCCAGGCACTCTTGGCTCAACCGTGTACCTCGGCGCCTTGATCATATGCTGACTCCTTAGAAGAGACCCTCGGTCGTCCAACCAGGGTATAACCTTATATATATAGTTGGAAATCCAAGGTATCTCTCCTGGATGGGCTTTATTGACCCCAAATCTCCATGACCCAGGTTCCAGTGGTGGTGTAACCTTTTCTCTGAGCCATGTTAACAGATACCCCCTTTATGACGTACTTTAGGTCTTACATTTGCCTCTTATGAAATTTTGATTCGCGAACTAGGGTGTACGCCATAACAGGTTCGTCCCATTCTGATATGTCATTTTTTTTTAGTTATCTCTTGTTATTTTCTTTGTGAGATCTTCGCATGTTCTTTCTTTGTTTCGTGCAATTTTGCAATGATTCTTTCGCAACATTTTCATATAAGTTCATTTCGCTTCAACCATACATTACTTCGCAGTCTATTATTTTCCCACAATCTTCTACGGGTAATATTTCTTCAAGTATAATCTATTCCACGGTCTATCCAATCTGTGGCCCACATCTTTGCCCTCATGATCCATTAATCTATATGCCCCTGTTCCGACTATCTCCTTGATGATATAAGGTCCATCCCATTTTTCGCCAGACTTGCCACCACTTTCTCGCTGATATACGGTGTTTCTCTCAACACCAAATCGCCCGGTTGAAATTCGCGTGTCTTGACACATTTGTTATATTCTCCGGCTAATCTTCGCTGGTAATTCTCCATATCTTTGTAGTGCTCTTTCTCTTTTTCTTCTAATTCATCTAACTTGATCAAGATGTTACCCGCACTAAGATTTTTCTCCCAAGCTTCTTTCTTTGTTGTTGGAATAATAACTTCGCGTCGGAGGAAGTACACCTTCAACTCCATATGTTAAACAAAAGGGTGACATTCCCGTAGCTTCTCGCTTTGGTTGTATTGTAAGCCCATACCGCATTATGCACTTGTTCACACCATGCCCTATTATGTCCTTCTAACTTCTTCTTCAAGTATATCTGCGATTGTTTTATTTGTTGCTTCGCCTTTGTCCATTGGCTCTGGGTATAAAGGAGTTGATTTCCCACACTTTATCCGAAATGCATTAAGCAACAATTCTATATTTTGTCCCTCAAACCGCTTCCCATTGTCGATACCAAGCTGCGGGGATTCCAAATCTGCATATGATGTTTTCGAATATGAAGGTAAAAATATCTTTATCGCGAATGTGTTGTACCGCTTTTACTTCTGCCCATTTTGTGAAATAATATGTAGCGACAATCAGATACCTTTTTTGCCCTGTACCTGGTAAAAATGGTCCCACAATGTCTAAACCCCACTTTTCAAAAGGCCATACACTTGTTGAAGAAGTTAATGGTGCTCCTGGTGCATGTATTTTCTTTACGTGCCTTTGAAAATCTTCGCAACGCCTTGATATTTGTTTCGCATCTTCATGCATATATGGCCAATAATAGCCTTGCATTTTCGCCTTATGTGCCAAAGATCTTCCACCACTGTGATTGCCAGCATCCCCACTATGTAACATCTTTAACACTGCTTCTCCTTCCTTTCGTGTTAAACATCTAAGCGAGGGTCCATTAAAGGATCTTGGTCTGACAAGCACCCTGTCTCTTAATTCATAATTTGTTGCATGGCTTTTTAATTTGTGCGCCTCTAATCTATTTCTTGGTTTTTCTCCTTTCATCAGATATGCATGAAGTTCTGCTCTCCAATCTTCACTATAGGGCCTTTGTGCTCCATCTTCTATGAGCATCACTTCTGTCTCTTGCTCTTCCTCTTTATTGATTGATGGTGATAGAAGTGTCTCGTATTTTTATGCATCTCGCTAATTGGATCTGTCATCATACTTGATATAAAAGCGAAAGCATCTGCGAGTCTATTGTCTCTTCTTGATATATGTCTCCATTTTATTTTTGGTATCTTCGTCGACAATTCTTCAACAAGTTTCTTGTATTTTTTCAAAGATGGTTCATTTGTAGTATATTCTTCTTTTATCTGGCGAATAGCTAATTGAGAATCACTGGTGATTCTCACATTCTCCAACTTCATTTCTATTGCGAATTGCAGAGCATGTATTATAGCTTCATATTCTGTTTCATTGTTGGTAGATGCAAATTCCAATCTGAAAGAAAAAGCCATTTTATTGCCTTCTGGCGAAATCAGAACGATCCCAACTCCGTTGCCTTCCCCATTTGATGATCCATCTACCAATATTTCCCACCTGTTTGGCTCAGTTAATAAATCCCTTGGATTTCCATGTTCTTCTTCTATATCCATTATTTCTTCCACTGCTTCATCCTCTTCCAAAGGAAGTTCTGCTAAAAAATCTGCAACAACTTGTGATTTTGGTGAAGATAGTATTTCATATTTGATTTTGTAATGACTTACTTGAGCATTCCATCTCTCAACCCTTCCTGACCTTTTTGAATTTTTCATTACCGACTCAATCGGTACTTTTGTCATTACCTTAACTGTGTGTGCTTGGAAGTATATGCGAAGTTTAAATGTTGCATAAACTAATGCCAAAATTAGTTTTTCAATTTTTGAATAATTTCTCTCCGCGGCATTGAATGTTTTGCTGATGTAATAGATTGGCTTTTCCACTCCTGCGTCTATTCGCAATAATACTGTGCTTACTACATGCGAGGTTGTCGCAAGGTAGATTAATAATTCCTCCCCTGGCTCTGCTTTTTGTAAAATTGATATATCCATTAGATGTTCTTTTATTCCTTGTAAAGCCTTTTCACATTCATCTTTCCATCTAAATTTCGCTCCCTTTTTAAGTATGTTGAGAAAAATGTTTACACTTATCAGACGATCGCGAGATGAATCTTCCTAGCGAAGCTAATAGTCCATTTAACTTTTGCACATCTTTCACCGTTGCTGGCGTTGGCATATCGTGAATTGCTTGTACTTTCTCTGGGTCGACTTGTATTCCTTCTTTTGACACAATGTAACCTAAAAATTTTCCTAATGCAACCCCAAAGGTATATTTTTCTGGATTTACTTTGATGTTGAAATGCCTCATTTGTTCAAAAATTTCCCTCAAGTCCCGTACATGGTCTTTTGCTTCTTTACTTTTTATTAACATGTCATCCACATATACCTCTAGTGTTTTATGTATCCATTTCGCGAACACCTTTTCTACCATCCTTTGGTATGTTGCTCCAGCATTTCGCAGACCAAATGGCATTTTTGTATAACAGTATAATCCTCTTGGAGCGAAAAGGCAGTATGCTCTTGGTCTTCTTCAGCGAGGGGAATTTGATTGTAGCCTTTGTATCCATCAAGAGAGGATATCCTTTCATTTCCTGCCCGACTCAACCATTTGCGGAATATCCGCAAAGGAAAGCTATCTTTCGGACAAGCTTTGTTTAGATCGGTAAAATCTATGCAAATTCTTATCCCTTTTTTTCTTCTTTGGGACTACGACCATATTTGCTATCCATTCGGGATATTTTGCTTGTCTAATGATTCATGCGTCAAGCATCTTCTGCAATTCTTCTTCTATTTGACGGTGATATGCTGTTGCAATTTTTCTAATTCTTTGTTTGAATGGTCTTGCATTTTTGTCAATCTCCAATTTATGGCACGCTACAGATGGATCTATTCCAGGCATCTCATCCATATCCCATGCGAAAATATCTTTGTAATCTCGCAAAAAATCAACGGTCCTTCTTTCCTCACCTGCCTCCATTTTAGTCCCAATTTTTAACATCTTTGGTTCTTCTTCAGTTCCGACGTTCACTTCCTTTGTCGGATCTGCCGCGGTGTAGCTAGCCTTCGGTTCTCCCATAGGCGTTGGTCCTTTTACTTCCTTCGCAAGCTCATTCTCTTCTTCCGAGATTTCGCCAGGTATTCCTTTTCCTTCTTCTGCTCTTATCATGTAAATTCTAAATTCTTCTTCCTTTTTTGCTGCTTTTGCCATCTTTTTGCGATTTTTTCGCCTCTTAACCTGTTCTTCATAATGTTTTACCTCGATTTGATGATATATCCTTCCTTTATCGGTATCTCCCCTGATTTCGCCAATCCCACTCGGCATAGGAAATTTGACACATTGATGAAATGTCGAGGCTACAGCTTTTATTGCATGTACCCATGGTCTTCTCAACAACATGTTGTATGGCGATTTCATATCCACTACACATAACGTCACTTGTGTTTCAATTTCTCCCACTGAATTCGCATTTTTATTTCCCTTTAGGTTTTGTTATAGATTTGCCGAAACCATGGATATGATATGTTGAGGAAATCATTTCTTTATTTTTGTACCCCAATTCTTTATAAGCATGATAAAACATTATATTCACTAAACTCCCTGTGTCCACCAAAGTTCTATTTATTGCCCATTCTTCCACTGTTTTTGTTGGTTCTCCTTCTTCCTTGCTTGCGCTTATCGTAATCACTAGTGGAGATGTGTGATTTAAATTCTCTCTTGATATCTCTGTTGTCAGTAAACGTAATCTTCTGTTTTTCCCATTCTTTCAAGGGTGACGCCTTCTCTGTTGTTACAATTTTCTTTCCATCAAAATCTCGTTTGTGTATTCTCCCTCTGATACTTTCATGAAATTTATTAACCATCGTCTTTGTAATCATATTACACTCCAATTCTCCATTACTCTCCTTGATTCTGGCTTTCTCTATTTTAACCAATTTATCCATCATACTCCTGATTTGAACAATTTTAACGACAATATCCAATCTCTAATCTTCACTCCCTGTTTCTAGCGCCAATATGTAGTTGCAGGAAATCCTACACTACACCCCTCACAAGAATTCACACAATCAAGCCATTTTAAGATGTACAATTATAATTTTTATTCATTAACTTCTTGAATGTTTACAAGATAAAATGGAAAAGAGCTAAAGAAATTACAATCACTATAAACTTTCTCACTCTTAATGACTTGCCTAACACTCGAAAAAAGATCTCTCACCAATAGGCATGTTCGGCTCTTTATATAGGGTATTACATAATGGATGACAGCTAAGTTGTCCTTTATTTTCGGGAACGATTTGCGAAGTGTCGCAAGTGTACAAATGCATAATCTCGCGACACTCCTAGATCTCGCTAGGTCTTCACACCTTTCTCGTGTTCTGGCTGTCGTCATCCATTGCGTCACTTATTTTACTCATCTGCGACGCCTTCACTACGTAACGTTTATGAATTTCGCAGAGGTGTTGGTGTTGCGATATTCTGATCCTACAAGGATCCTCTCCCGCTAAACCTCTGAATTTGGGCAGCAAGTGAATCAATTGCGGCTTCAACTCAATGGTTCCATTCAGCTGAATACATAAAGGTTGTTGGTCAATGTTTGGAGAAGTGAGCTCCTTGAGTGTTCTTGGAGCAGGTGGTTGATCTCCCATTGTGTTGTCTTCCTCTTTGTCCGAATCCGAGAATTCGTTAGGTGAAGAACTAGGAGGAAGTGGAGTGTTCACTGCTCGAATGAAGTCTTTAAGTAAAGTGCCCGAACGAAGACGTATACTAATTGGACTTGGTCTTCCCTCTCCACGCATTCACCAAAGAAATAGTACCTGAAAATCAGATTCTAAGAGGTTGAATAAGTAAACAGAAATTGAAAATAAAATCAAAAGTAACAACTAAGAATAAAAATAACAACTAAACTTGCCGCTGCCGGGGCCAATTTTGACGAGGTGTCAAACTCGCAAATAATATTTTCTACTTCTCTTTACACTAGCAAGTAATATATGAAAGCAAATTCGTCCCAAGGAGGTGTGTTAAGTAAAAGTTGTTATGCAAATACTCTTAGAAAGATTGTTTTGTTATGGAAATTCTGAAAATTGTAAAGTTGTATTCAAATATGAGATGGAATTGATTAAGGAATCATTATCGACCATGAAACATAAACCAAATCGATATATAGCACGTTCTTCGCATTATCTTGTTACTAACAACCCTAGGATAATTAGTACGCTCAACTATCCCGTTATTATCTCCTAAGCTCACCGGATACGGAAGCGCTCGACTACCGGTTTCTACTTGCCAAGTTTCCTAGAGGTACGCTTTCTAGGTGTGACCTAAACAAGTGCTCTAAGTTTTGTGAGATAAGGTTGCTCCTAGTGATGAATTCAAAAGCATGAATCACCTACTAGTGTCAATTTCTACATATGGGCATCTAACAAAATCCCATCATCAATACCCACATATTGCTACTTGTGTTTAATTCTCTAGACAATTACGGGTCGAAGAAAATCTAAACTAGCAATAGGATTATGAATCAACTATTTAATTTCGAACTTAAAAAATCAACAAATAATCCATAAACATTATAAGCATGGTAGAAATCAAACAATAACGAAACTTGTGAGAAAACGAGCTATTGCATATCAATTATAGGTTCATATTTCGGGTTTTGAAATCACCCTTAATCAAAAATAGTTTAGTTACTCATAAGTATGGAGTTTCATCATCATAATAATAATTGAAATAAAATAAAGAAGATGAAAATATATACGAAAGCAAACCCTAGCTACGGCTCTCTCCAAAACTCCAAATAGAATACGTGATATCTAAGTTGTAGAAAGACCTCTCTTTTATAGCTCCTCTTGTTCCAAAATTAGGTCTAGTCTTCAAAGTCCAATAGATAAGAGTCCACCAAACCCATGTGTGAGAAAAACCCATGTGAAAATCTGCCCCAAAAGTAGTCACCGGAAAACTGGTATAGTGCCGGAAATTGGACGGAAAGTCGCCAGAAAATAGTTCAGGTGACCGGCAAAGTCCACCCGGTCACCAGTGAAACGTCGGTCGACTGCGTTAACTCGATTAAGCAGACCGAGTCAGGGTGAGTCAAGTCTGGATAACTCAGTGATTCAGATAATCCTAGTCAGATCTGAGTCATAGTCTAACTCAGCTGACTTGGCTCTAGGCATGAGCCATTGCAGTTTTGCACAGGCTGTAATTCAGTCATGCACCATGATGACACTTCAGCCTTCCAAACAGCTGCCTGCAATTCCTTTTCTTCCCTGCTTACAGGACATTCATCTAAATCGTGGATAACTCATTCTTCTGTCTTTTAAGCCACTTCGTTTGGCATTCTATGCAGCACAAACTCCATTTCCTTCATTCATCTGTTTCCGCAGCTCAAGCCATCTCCTCTCAGTAGCATAAAAGATAAAACCGCACCTACAATTCAACTTCCTCTTCTAACTGACAAACCTTCTAAAGCTGCAGATGTAATATGCATTTAGCACCAACACTTCATATCCACCAACATCACACTCTGGCCATACCAAGACCATCACAGCACTCCAGTCCTGCACCAGTTCAGCTGCAAGCTTTTACTTCCCTGATTTCATCAAATCTCTGCACCATGGCCTGTAGCCTTATCAACCACCTGCACTTCCTGCTCTGTATCCTAGACATACATATACATTCATCCAATACCAATTTCATCTCCTATTCCCTACAATGCAACATCTCCACCAGAACTGCGTAAGCTTATGCATTCATCTAATCACAGCTCATTCAGTCACCACTGCCATTGCACTGTATCACCAGGCTCTTCCTTGTTTGTCTTTCGAACTGCACTTGGTCTGTTTTTCTTTTACAACCCCACAACAGACAGCATCACATTCTACAGCTCAGCTCAACAACTTGCAGTATCACCTCCTCCCTTCATTACCAGAAACACCAATAACTGCGCATTTCCATCACCACCCGAGCCATTGCAACTTAGTAACAGCTGCAACCACCATCTCAGACTATGACAATTATTCATTACCTGCAGTTCATACATTCTCAGCGTCCGAGTACCAGCAACAACAACAGCTCCAACTGCAAAGATTCAACCACCAACAGCACCAGACTCCATTCCAGCCTTGCCTGCATATCCATCAACAACTGACCATTGCAACATCTCCTTGTACACATCTGAAACAACAAATCACTCATCCTAATTCAGCTGCATCAAGTTCATTTCCATCTTCTCTGTGTTCAACAATCCAATAATGACTTAACCCCATGAAAATCCATCTATTCAAACTCGAATTTGGTTCTTGATTCGGACCCATCCGCTTCAAACATCACCACTAAAAATCATCATTTCACAAAATCGAACCTAATTTCTTCTTTAATCTCAACTTCAGCACAAACCCAACTCTCTAAATCCATGGAAATCGTCGTCTGCAGTTCGATTCACCCAAAATAACACCTCCAGAACCCTAAGTTCACCTGCAACTTCATGTAATAATCAACACAAATCTCAACGTGTACAGATCAACATCAGATCACCAACAGGAACCATTCGTTTCCATCCTTCAACCCAGTTTTCATTCAACCTCAAACCCCTTCTCGTTTACTGACAGATTCAGCAACCAATGTTTTCTTTGTTTCTTTCCCATCTTCAATTCACAATAACACATCTCAAAGAAAGCTGACTCTATGGTTCAATCTTCTTATCAATGAAGCAAATCAGAACTTTTTTATCTCAGACAACAACCGCTTTTCTTTCTCAATTTCAAGTGAATGGGGTGACTGAAAATGATGAAAAGAGATAAAACTCTTCTCTGAATTTTAGGGTAAGAGAAATTGAAGTGATGCAGCCACTCGGATGAAGTGGATAAGGGGGTATCAAGATAACTTAAGACACCCCAAGAATAGGATAAAGGCCAACCAAATGGCAGCCCCTATGTTGACTTGGCTCGATTCTCATGTCACTCGCCTGCGCCTTGATCTTTCTGTTCCTTTTCGCTCCAAATGAACGTCTTCTTTTTCCTCGAATCCTTCCATCAACAACAGCTCGTCTCTTACTTCTCAGATCTACTTTTTTTCTCTTCAATTTCTCTTCATCACTAAAGTTGTCGTGCTTTTCAGACAGAAATTTGCATCACTAAAGCCGACATACTTTTCAGACAGAGATGAAGAAATAAAAGCAAATAATGAGAAATAATCCGCCTCCAACAGCAGTTGCACCTTTTTGCCTTTTAAGCGACGTTTCTTCTTCTTTTGTTCCAAATGACTCCAAAGTACCTAAATACTCAAAAACAAACATAAGATACATAATTTACAAGAAAACTTAGCAAAGAAAGCATAAACCATAAATAAATATTAAGGTGTTTTAGACACCTATCAGAGCTCCCACACTTTCTTGGCTCTAGGACAGGTGAAAAGGCAATGTTGGACTGTCTCCGGTTGTAAGTTACATATAGGGCAACGATCAGTGTTGATGATGTTCCTAAAATGTAGTTCCGAAAAGGTGGCAAGTCCATCATGGCTGACTTTCCATAAGAAAAGTCTGATTTTTTGGGGACAATCGGTTTTCCAAATCGTTTTGAAAAACTCTTCATTAAGCCTGTGGTTGATCTGAGGTTGTGCATTGGTGGTGTTCGGTTGTGTTCTTAGTAGCACTTTGTAACCACTTTTGGCCGTGTATTGTCCCTTTTTGGCGTGAGGCCGAATTGGTTTATCTGGGGTTGGGGGTTTGAAATGTGTATGCCTCTGATTACATCTCTCACTGTGTGTGGGAAAATCTGGTCTAGCATATTAATGTTCCAAGTATTGGAGATTTCGTTCCACCAAAATTTTATTCTACATATTCGAGGCAGTTAATCGACGAAAGTAAGAAATAAAACCTTACAATAAGCTTTTTTTCCTGGCTAAATTGGGGCCTATAGCTACATGAAAAAATAAGGTCATTAAGAAATAATTCATAGAAACCCCTTATCCACTATTTATGTTAATGCTTAATATGCCCTTATTAAATTAGTGATGATTAATTAAGTTAGTATTAGTTAAATTAATTAGTGTTTGAGTTTGATTACAGTGTTAGGATTAGAGTAGAAATTCATTTCCTCTTTTAAGGTTTGGAGGGAAAAAAGAAAAAACTAGGGTTTGTAATCTTCTTAGCAAAAATGAAACTTTATAGTGATGATGAAGACTCTAGTAGTGATGAAGAAGTGGGTGCATCAGATTATCATGATTTCGATCCTACCGAATTGGATATTTTGTTGAATGAAGAAGAGAATGTCAACCAAAGAATGCTTGAGGATATTATTCAAGTACAAGAACAATATCGTCGGGAAGAAGAAGGTGATAATGCTTCTAATGAACAAGTATGAGTTGTAACGATCTACAAACATGTAGTTGCATGTCCCAATCGCCCAAAAAGGGATAATTTTTCAAAACTTTAACCCAGAATCGGTTTATTCGATAGCACCACATAAACCGATTCTGGGTAAAATCCCCAAATTGGGTATAACAATCGGTTGTTGTTAGTCACCACATAAACCGATTGTATTAAAAATTTGGGCGTGATGGGTACGTGACGGAAATCGGTTTTTGTTGGTGATGTGCATAATTCGATTTCTTCACTTGAATAATCACGTAGAATACACGAAGTTCACAATCGGATTATTTACGTGTATATGTAATCCGATTGTGGAGAAAAAAAGTTCCAGGAGAAATGAGAA
The DNA here is from genome assembly GCA_023531295.1 of Papaver armeniacum. NCBI lineage: Eukaryota > Viridiplantae > Streptophyta > Magnoliopsida > Ranunculales > Papaveraceae > Papaver > Papaver armeniacum. The sequence continues at coordinate 174,189 of JAJJWW010013218.1, forward strand.
CAAAAATCGGATTACGTATACACACGTAAATAATCTGATTGTGAACTTTGAAATTTTTTCGTTAAGTCCATAATCGGACTTTATTGTTGCACATATAAACCGATTACTTTCAATCGGTTGTCTCGACTGTAACATATAAACCGATTATATATCATCAACTTGTTGATATTTGTTGTAGATTGTTGTGGCGTTTGAAGAAGATCAGCCCAAAGCCGTATCTCTGCTGGGTCCTGATACCTCTGCCCACTATTTCACCGATTTGGAATGGAAAGAAAGAAACGATGCAAAACAATGGTTTATAGACAAGGGCATAGAGATCAATGCGCATTAGTTTTAGGTCGTCGTTCAAGTCGAGATCGTTTGGAACTTGTTTGTGAGAGAGGTGGAAAGCAAGAAAGTCACCGGGCAAAGGACAGACCGTACGTGAAGAAGACGGCAAGGGAATACATTACTAAATCAAAGAAGTATGGTTGCCCGTTTAAGATTATAGTTAATAGACCCGATAGACCCAGTGGTATGGTATACAAGCTCGATAAAGTGATGAATGGTTGTCATAATCATGGTGATCCGGAATCTCTTATTGGACACGCGGCCTTTTGTGGGTTGAATCCACATCAATTGGAAACGGTAAGGTCGATGAAAGCGTGTAAACCAAGTGACATCCTTAGGAAGATTAAGGAGGATGATAAGAATAACTTGTTCACTTTGAGGCAAATTTACACGACAAGAGCAGCCTTTAGGAGGAGGGAATGAGATGGTAGAGCGGTTATGGAACAATCTCAGTGGTTAGCCGATTAACACGGATACACAATGAGGAAGCAGGTATTGGAAGCAAAGTGACTCGTATTTTCTTGGCGCATCCGGAGATGATCAAGTTGGCCCAATGTTTTTATCAAATTTTGTTAATAGATTGTACGTACAAGACCAACAAGTACAACATGCCGTTGTTAAACATTGCTTTCCATACTTCTGACAAGCAAACTTTCACGGTAGCATGGGGGTTTATGGATCGGGAGAATGATGTGATTTTTACTTGGATGCTAGAGACCTTGAAGGAGATATAACGGGGCGATCAAACTCCGAGGATCATAGTAACGGATAAGGACCAAGCACTAATGAATGCCATATGAGCGATCAAACTCTGAGGATCATAGTTGGAATTGCTCTTGACATCGTTTGTTTGCCTTGAGTTTCTCTTCATATTTTGTCGCAGCCGATGACGATGATATGGTTTCTTTTATAGTTACTTGTTTGCTTAACACTTCATCCATTACAATAACATATTTGTTAGGTGATGAAGACGAAGTCGCGTTTGTATTTGTTTGTTCGCTTCTTTTGCGTATCTCTTCTTTCATTGCCGCAATTGATTTGGTTGTTCGCTTGCATCTTCTAAGTATGTGTTCGATTGAATTGGTAGTTGATGATGATGGACTTGACATCTCCAAATGAAAAAAAAAATTAACAATGGAGAAAGATTTCTTTGGATTAGGTAGTGTATGAAAGAGAATAGGCTATCCTCTTTATATACACAAAGTACCAACGGCTATAATTTCAATTTCAAAAAATAGTCGTTATCAGTCACAATCGAATCATACGTATGCACTAATAATCCGATTCTTGATTTCTCTACAAATCCGAACTTGAACCCGGAATCGGTTAATGCGTGCATTAACTTAACCGATTGTTGTTGATGTTCACCAGAATCGGGTTATGTAGGAATCGGGTTATGTAGGTACATAATAAATGAGTGAATGTCAAAGATTTAGAGGTAAATTGATACCTCTTAGAAGGAATGGATTAAAGTATAGAATTGCACACATAAACCGAAATTAGATTCCAATTGTTGTTTTGGATTGTGGATTTTGATTTTGATGGAAAAATTTGATGAGTGAATGTCAAAGATTTAGAGGTAAATCATTGTAGAGTACCTCTTAGAAGGAATGGATTAAAGGGATTTAACTTTTGTCAATCACTTGAATTGTTTATGGTTTTTGATCCCCATGTATTTTTTTTCAATACCCAAAATGAAATTAGATTCCAATTGTTGTTTTGGATTGATTAGGATTTAGTTTTGATTTTGATGGAAATTGAAAAAAAAAATTGAGTTTTGATTAATAATGTTTGTATTTGTTAATAAAGTGATTATGATTTTGTATTTGTATTTATGTTAGAATAATTAAATTTTCTTTAATGGTTAATTTAGTATTTTACCATCTTTTAGACACTTCGTATTGCTTTTTAGCATTGCTTTTTTTTAACAACATTGCCCTTACAACAACTACTTCGAATCTTCACCAGCAGTCCAATACCAATCGAAATCTACACTTCATCTTCAACTGTGAACTTCCTAGGTATGAAAATTTTGGGGTGTTGATTTTTTTTTTTCTCATTCATTTAAGATTAAGATTATGTATGAATCATACAAAATATAGATGGGTTGAGACTTGAGAGTGATTTGTTATTTCTAGGGTTTGAATAATGATTTTCTGTTTGTTTAAATAATTTTGAATTGATCCAATTTTTAATCAGTTTCAGTGACTGTATTACATCCACTAGTTCAAAATGGTTAGTACTAAACGAAAATCATCTGAAATGGTTGAAGAGGAGCCGAAACAGAAGAAAATCCCCGTTGTCCCATGGATGAGAGCTCCTATAAATGTTAATCTTATTGAAGATATTCTATTGGAACATGTTCCTGGTCTTGATCCCAGGTATCCCCTCTCCCTCTTTATCCGTCATTCACTTTCAGTGTTTCTGATTGTTTCTTTGATTATTGAATTGTTTTTGTTTAGATTGGTGGAGGCATTAAGTAATATCAATGAGAATTTTACTACATTGTATCCAATTCAATATGCAGTATGGAGACAAACAATTGGACCTGGTCAATTTGAGAGAGACCTTTGTATTAATTCACCAACTGGAAGTGGGAAAACCTTATCTTATGCATTGCCTATTGTTCAATCTCTTTCAACAAGGAATGTTAGACGCTTACGCGCGTTAGTCGTCTTGCCTTCCCGTGATTTGGCAGTGCAGGTTTGTCTTCGAACGTTGGTAATTAATGTGTTAATTTTCTAGAGTTGTGCTGTTTAGTGATTTTTTTTTTCCTTTTTTTTTTTTTTTTTGCATTTTGATATAGGTAAAAAGTGTATTTGAATCTATAGCTCCAGCTGTGGGGTTAACTGTTGGTTCAGCTATTGGTGGTAAAGGTAAAATGTCAGATGAGATAGCACAGCTCATTAAGCGGCCTGCGCTCAGGCAGGTGTTTGGTATGACCCAGAGAAAGAATTAGAAAGCGGAGTTGATATTTTAGTGGCAACACCTGGAAAACTGATGGACCATATTAACACAACAAAGGGATTTACTCTTGAGCATCTTCGGTTTCTTGTAAGTGATAAACTGTATGAACTGAGTTATCTATGCAAAAATTTTAGACTGAAATTCTACTCTAGTTTCTTATGTTTATATGAAGCTAACAGAAGCACCTTTCCGTTTGTTTGTCCCTTCCCTCAAGTTTTCTTGTTGATGTATCAACTTGCTATGCTTGTATGAATAGATTTAGACTGTAAACTCGTAATCTCGCCCTTCAAATGATGAATCTAGGGACATCGAAGCATATTCCTGTCTGGAGAGGTTCTGTATATGTACCATACTCAAGTAAATATTTTGTTGCTAGAGCAATTTTGTGTTTACAGTTATATGTGTGGTAGGAGATTCTGAATTCGTAATTAGCTTGTGCCTTGCTAGTATGACATTTTAATTTTGTTAGTGATATTTCACTTGTAACCTATAAGGAATTCAAAAAGTTGACGAATATCTTGGGAAGGTTAAAATTGTCACATGATTGTATGCTTAGATACTAATGATTAATACAAAATCATTGGCGTCAATTGATCAATCTAAATGATTCACTTGATGAGAATGTTCGGGTTTGTTTCTGCCAGGTTTAACTCCTATCACTCTAAACTCCATATCTTTTTGGATCAGTAGTCAGTATTGTCGTAACCCAAGGTTCATGAGAATCAATCGTCTGCGCCCTGGACTATCAGGACACCAAATTGCATGCCTTTTGAATTAAATCAATGGCATTTTGTCTCAATAACTAAAGACATGGGTCTGTTTAGTTAGAAGAATCACAACAAACATATCATTGGCCAGTTCTATCATAGGACCTCAGCTAACTGTTGTAAGATAATATATATAGGCTTACATACTTGAGATTTTCAGGTAGTTGATGAAATAGACAAGCTACTTGGAGAGGAATATCAAGATTTTCTTCGTGCTGTGCTTCAATTGACCCGTTCAGATGAGGAACACCAGTTTTCACATATGAGAGCTTCTCAATCTTTGTTCGGTCCCCTGAGAACTATAAGAAGATCGTAAGTTTTATATGATCCCATTTTGATACTTAGTTTGTAAAGTCAATTGTTTGTTAACTTCAGATAACCTTTAAGAGGATTGGGACAGATTTGTCTGTTAAAAGTTTACCTGATTGAGTGCCAATACATTTCGTCAGTGCTCCTGAGTTTGTTTTATTACAGTATGATACTACATATACATGTAATAACCTTAGAAAACCGCTGTTGCAGGATGATTATTTGAATACTCCACGGTTGTGGATTTGTCTGAGGCCATTTCCGTCTCTCACATAGTCTGCAGATTCCTTTAAGCTAATAGTAAACCTAATCTCCTTCAAAATATCTTTTTTAGATGTAGCGGTTACGAAAGGGGGTTTAAAGGTAAATCTTTCCCGAGGCTTGTGAAGATGATTTTATCTGCTACTCTTACCCAAAGTCCTGGCAAGCTTTCCAAGCTTGATCTGCATCATCCTCTATTTTTGACAACTGGCCGCTATAAGCTACCTGACAAGCTACAATTATTCAAATTGGTACGTCTCCTTGAGCATTTTCTTACTAAACAGTCCATTCCTTTATTTTATTTTTTATTTTTTATTTTGTTTGAAGCATCACTTTGGAGGTTTCTAAATAGTTTCCCGTACTTGGTTACAGAAAAGAGCAATCTGGTTACACTAGTTTAATATTGTTAAATAATCTATGTATCATGTGAACATAACCTTCTATTTTTAAGAGATTCCAAAGTTTATTCTTTTCATCAATTCACGTATATTTTCCTTTGATTTCTTTGTTCAGACATGTGAAGTAAAATCTAGACCTCTTTACTTGGCGGCACTTCTGCACGAGCTAAAAGGGGAACAAAGTATTGTTTTTGCAAAATCTAAGGATTCAACTCACGAACTTTGTACCATGTTAAATTGCTTTGATTTTCCCTTTAAGATCAAAGAATATTCTGCTTTTCAACCTCAATCTCTACGAAGGTAAATCCTGTACTGATTAAGAAAATCTACGCTTCAACTTCTGAGCTGTATATATACTCTGCAGCCTGAAGGTATCACTTGGTTATATTTGCAATACTAGAGTCTGTTTGATGCTGGAAATTCTCCTTAGTGAATTTTCATATTCTGTCCTTTGTTTGCAGCAAGACACTCGAGAAATTTCGGGAGGGAAAAATACAGGTGCTTATTGCTTCAGATGCTATGACTCGTGGTATGGATGTTGCAGGGGTGAGGAATGTAATTAACTACGCCATGCCTTTCCATGTTAGGACATATATCCATCGCGCAGGTCGGACTGCCAGGGCAGGGAATAGTGGGCGTTGCTTCACCTTTCTGGCAAGAAATCAGGTACACGAACTCTATGATTTCTTCGTAAGACATTTGTCAAAATAATTACTAATACCAGAACAAGTTCCTTCACCTTTTTTACCCTAGATCTAATAATAAAGGACGGCCCATCAATTTGTATTTGTTGTTTATTAATGCTTAGTAGTCTAAAAGAACATTGGGTTTAGTCTGTCAATGTGTTCTCGATGATGAGGTATAAATGAATAATTTGAAGAAAAAAAATGATCTTTTACCACTTCTCTCCTTGAACTAAGACAAAAAGTTCTTTAATGTGTTTAATGTATTGTATTGTATTTATCTCTTGTTTCCTGGAGGCATTTGGTTAAAATAAGAGAGGAAACAGGCTGACATTAAAGTCTTTTCTATGAACTTCAATCTTGAAACACGATTTCTCTTTTCTGTTGTGTAATATGTGAAACTCATTTTCAACTAGTCAGCGTAATGTATTCTTTTTTCACTGATTTTACATTTCAGGTTGTTGAGTTTAAAAAACTTCTGAAAGAAGCTGATAAAGACTCTTGTAGTGTTCATAATGTACCCAGAGATATATTCGAAAAACTTAGCTCAGTTTATGATTCTGGTAGTTTCTCAACCTTTATTTCCATAAAAAGAATATCTAGTAGTCAATTTAACTTGATCAGTAACTTGTGTACTGGGTTGATTTGAGTTAGCCTATCACTTAAGATTTCTACTCTGTTTCAAAACAGCAAAGCTGAAATATAAGGAGTGCATGCAACAGGAGAAGTTCAAAAAAAGACGTCAAGTGAACTTCCAGTCTTCCAGAGCCTTGGAAGGAAGCATGGAGATCAGCCAGGAAATGGAATAGTCAAACTATTTAGGGTTTGGTATACTCTCTCACCAATTTTTGGTTCTGCTATATGTAAAAACTAGTTATTGCACAAGCCATTTCTTAGAAAGTAAGGTTGTGTTTGATAACAGAGAAAGGAAACAATTCCAAGGAATCAGTTTCCTAGGGGAGGCAAGGAAAGACTTTCCATGAAATTCCATGGAATTGAGTTTAAAACATATTTTAGGCCACGCTTTTATTGCAATTCCATGGAAACAGATTTTTGACCAAACGACGGAAAACACGCTATTTCCATGGAAAGATGGCTATTTCCATGGAATTAACTCCTATCAAACGCAGCCTAAGTGTGATAGTAACGCCAAAATTTTCCATTTTTTATGTTACAAAAATTCCTCAAGAGTTATGAAATTGTATACCAAAATGTTCACTAATATTTCAATCACATGTTTTTAACCAACAACTTGAGACATTAATGCAATCCAGGGAGATTTCTGGTGGGGAAAGGAAAAACATAAAGGTTGAAATGTTTTGATTTTTTGTGCACACCAGTAGTTAGGGGAGATTTAGGCTTCAAAGAAGCTTTGGCCTGGAGATTAGCTTCTCAACCAAAGGCTTTGTGGGCTAGGTGGGCTAGTATTCTAAGAGACTAGTAATTTAGAAATACAACAATTTTTCACACAAAAAGGCATTACAATGAGACATGGATATGGAAATGTATTAAATGGGGAGCGTCAATGATTAACAAATTAATTTAGCTGTTGGGAAGTAGGGGATGGAAAGCTTCTTAAGATGGCTTTTAACTAAAAATGGTAAATCCATTGTAAAATCGATGTATGATATAAATCACATAACAATGTACCTAACCAGACTACACAGTCCATTGTTGCCTTCTGGAAGCCTTTTGGAAGTTGAATGTGTCGCAGAGAATTAAGATCTTTTTGTGGAAATGCATCCATAACGCATTACCAATTAGGAATCTGCTAGGTCATTACTTAGAAAACATATACTTACATTGCATTTTATGTAATCATCCATACGAGTCTCTGAAACATCTTTTTTTTTTTAATGTGCCTACACAAAATCTGTATGGATGCTACCACCGTTGCCAAGTTTGAATTTTAACCTAAACTCAGACCTTCAATTAGGTTTCTTTATTCTAACTGGATTGCTGGAAATTCAGAGGATAATGTGATCGAAATTGTAGTCACAAAATGTTGGATAATATGGAAAGAAAAGATGCTTGAGAATTTTCCAAGGAAAATCAAAAACAAGCTTGCAAACATCTTTAACAATTTTAAGACATCTTAAATTTTGGTCACCTTCTTTGTTAATGTTTCTTCTAAATTGACATCAAGATACACAACTGTTTTCGGAACAATACCTCTTACAATTCAAAAGATGGATTCCACCTGAACCAAATACATATAAAACCAATTTTGATGATTCATGGATTGATGAAGATAGTTCACAAGTTATGGACTAATCTTATGTGCTGCAACAGGTACAACTATCCAAGCTGGATTTGGGATCATCCATGCCTCCAGCCTTGAAGAGGCAGAAGCACTGACTTTGCTCGAAGCAGCAATGTGGTCGACAAGCATGGACTGTAAATTCTTCTGGATTGAGGGAGATTCCAAGGGAGTAATTGATTTTGTACAAGGTCTGGCAAACACAATTCAGTGGAAAAATCATGCAATTATTTCTGAAGCTATGAGGGTTTTGCTGACATGTGATTTTTTTTGGGGTTTTACTTTCAACCGTAGGAGTAGTAATAAGGTAGCAGGTTCTCTAGCAAAACAAGTAAGAAGTCAAGGTGCTCACAAACAACAATGAAGACAAATGCCACCTTTTATTCATTCTGCTTTAGACTATGACATTAGGTTTTTACTTACAAATGCTATGCATTCACATTCTGAGGATAACAACTTGTTGGAAGTTCCCCATATCTCAAATTCCACAAATGAGATAAGGGCAACTAACAAGGTCAATAGCCTCATGTAATTTTTTGTTGTTTCAATATATTTAACTTTCAAAAGAAAAAATCGAGACATTAACGCAGTATTCAGCCTCTTAACCACACCGAGTGGAATACTGTATGAAGTAAATCAAATCTCTGAGCAAGCTTATTGAGTACAAAATGTTTCTTCACTTGCATCACTCTCATTTGGATTTTCAGATACTCTGACGTCGAAATGTTTTTCAAGGTAACCTTAATGTCAGGAAACTTGCCAAGAATTAAACAAGATCCACTGTGAAGAATGTTTTTCAAGATAACCTAAATGCCAGGAAAGTTAACAAGAACTAAACAAGATCCATTGGGATTCTTCTGGGAAAAAGTTGTTGAAAATCCAAAATGGAGGTCTTTAACAGTGTTATAATAAGAAAAATTAAATGGTCTGGTACATGACAAATCTTCTATATGGTTTCAAATATTGACTGCTGAGTACATCAAGATCAGGATATCCTCATAATGGATATTATACCAAATGTGGGAGACTCTTGAATTTGGAAAAGAATTTTGAAGGGAACTGAAAATATTCAGGAACACTACATGTGGAAAATTGGAAAAGGCAGTAATTTTAAGATTTGAGAGGATAACTGGATTGATATCCCAAGCATTTCCTTCACCAAGCCAACAAATTGTCCAACTAATCTCATCTTATGAAGCATCTCATTACTAACAGTGGTTTCTAAGATAATGATACACTGGACTCTCGATCTTATCAGAAGGAAAGAAATGCACAATATACCGGGAAACTTAACGACAAGGTTGATTTATTGTCCAATCTTTATACCAGGAAGAAATAAAAAGGATTCCAAGTACAAATATACTCAGAATATTGATTAGAACATGATCCAGAAAATGGATACTTCCCCAGTTATAAAATTTTTTCTGTGGAAATGTGCTCATGATATCCTTCCAACAAATGCAAATATTACAAGTTTCCTCCACTATATTGACCCCTTATGCAACTCTTGCAAAAGTGTGAAGGAATCACCGACACACTTGTTTACGCATTATCCTATTGATATCGTTGTTTGACAAAACATTATTGCGAAACACTAAGTAGTCTGTTTTCAGCTTAAATGCCTATTTCAAAGATTAGATAAATTCTTGGTGTATCCTTAATGTGTCTTTGGCAAGACATTAAAACTTTGGCATGTGCTTGCTAGTTTATCTAGAATCCAAATATATCCTTTTCCTTAAGAAAACTATGTTTGATGCCTCTTTATCTGTTAAGATAGAAAAACAACGTATTTTCTCAATAGAATTAGTAATAACCAGAGTCATATTCTAAACAATCTTCGTTACAAAAGGTATGATAGAATCCAGAATGACTTTTTGGATCCCTATGTCAGAGACTCTTTTGCTATTATCATAAAAATTTACACCATACAGGATACCGACAATCATAAAAGTTATACAAATCTATTGTAATCTATCTAGTATTGGTGATGACATTTATCCTCCATCGGTTGGTGGACAGAGCACCATGAAAAGGACCTATACAAGTCTTTCAGGTATTTTTTCATGTTTTCGTATTAAAGAAGAAAAGGAAACACATCTTTGAATAATTGGACATGGATTCCCTTTTTATTCACTCTACAAATATTTTTTTGACGATAAATATCTCCAAAACTGGTTGGTGGTAATGATGGAGCTAGCCCATACGAGAGTTGAAAACTCCCCTGAAAAAGTGGGGGTACAACAACCACACGCAATAATTCGCTTAGCAATCTGCATGGACTAACTCCAATATACTTTTAAGAGAATCAACTAGACAGTCAGACTCAATCTTAATAAAAAGTATATCAAGGAGTTATATCTCAATTTATCGATTCAATACTTACTCAAGCAAATAGAAATCTGCGAATCTAATTGAATACAAGAGAAATTAACTTGAACGGTACCAAAGATCAATGTTCAAGGATCAATCAATTTCAATCAAAAACCAAAGGTCGGATTTCCCAATTGATTGATTCAACACACAACCTATGATATTTCAATTATATAACAAAATATAATGCGGAAAAGAAATAACATAGACACCAGAAGTTTTGTTAATGAGGAAACCGCAAATGCAGAAAAACCCGGGACCTAGTCCAGATTGAACACACACTGTATTAAGCCGCTACAGACACTAGCCTACTATAAACTAACTTCGGTTTGGACTGTAGTTGAACCCCAATCAATCTCACACTGAATCAAGGTATAGTTGCGCTCCTTACATCTCTGATCCCAGCAGGATACTACGCACTTGATTCCCTTAGCTGATCTCACCCACAACTAAGAGTTGCTACGACCCAAAGTCGAAGACTTTAATAAACAAATTTGTATCACACAGAAAAGTCTACAGGAATAGATAAATCTGTCTCCCACAGAAATGCCTACGAGTTTTGTTCCGTCTTTTGATAACTCAAGGTGAACGGGAACCAATTGATAACCCGGACTTATATTCCCGAAGAACAGCCTAGAATTATCAATCACCTCACAATAATCTTAATCGACTAGCAAAACAAGATATTGTGGAATCACAAACGATGAGACGAAGGTGTTTGTGATTACTTTTCTATCTTTCCTATCGAAGAAATTAATCTCAAGCCAATCTTACGATTGTACTCAAATACGATGGAAACAACAAGATCAGATCACACAACTACAGAGAAAATAGTTGGGTCTGGCTTCACAATCCCAATGAAGTCTTCAAGTCGTTAACCTACATGGTCTTGGTAGAAACCTAAGGTTAAAGGAGAATCGACTCTAGCTTATACAATTAGTATCACACAGGAGGTGTGGGGATTAGGTTTCCCAGTTGCTAGAGTTCTCCTTTATATAGTCTTCCAAATCAGGGTTTGCAATCTAAGTTACCTTGGTAACAAAGCATTCAATATTCACCGTTAGATGAAAACCTGATTAGATTCAAGCTAATATCTTTCAACCGTTAGATCGAACTTAGCTTGTTATACACAAATGAAATGCACGTTTATTTAGGTTTGTGTAACCGTACCTAAACGTGTACACCTAGTTGGTTCAACAGTAGTTAACCAAATGGATAGCCATATGAGCACTTTCATATCAACCATATTCATCTTTATCTTTATTATAACTAGTTCAAATAACTCAAAAGAACTAGTTAGAGAGTTGTTCAATTGCTTAGATCTCATAGAAGTATACAAGACACAATCGAAGCAAAAACGATTTTGATTCACTCGAATCAATTCATGAACTTTATAGCCACGGTTTGCAAATATGCATTCCTTAGTTTATATAAGTTTAAGTTCACGAATAAACCGTTTTTAGAAAATAACCCACTCAAGTATGCATACCTGTACGCATACTTAAGTACCCGAATTAAGTTTGTTTTCAGTTCACAAACTCCAGCGAAAATTCAGGGGACGTGAACTTTCGACAGTACGCGTACAGGTACGCGGACTTTAGTTCCGGTTATCCTGAGCAGCAAAGTACGCATACTTTGGTTCAAGGATTTTGGACTTACACACGTATGAGTTCACATATAATGTTTATATCCATTTATATATTCTAAACTCTCATTTCAATCATTGAAACATTCTTAGAGGATGTTAAATAGAGGTTTCTCACACACTATTCTTCATCAAAGCGATTTTCAAGATATTGAAATAATCAACATGACTTTCGTCACTTGTAAAGATGAACTTGGCCAAAGCGAAAGCTTACCAACACATATTTCGAGAAATAGATATGCGAGATAAACTCGGCTCGAAATAGCAAATGTGTATAACCTTTTAGTTGATGAAGTTCCACCAGTTCCTTGAGTAGTTCTTCGTCTTTGTATGATGATCGCCGTGGAGTCTAGAGCTCAACTACACTTTCTATCCTAGTCAGAGACTTAGCTATAAGTAGACTAGAAATCAAGACTTATAGTTTTGGCAACTAAACTTGACAAACAAATCCTGAGATAGCAACGCTTGCGAGTTTGACCGAGCAGTGCTCTAACATCCCCATCCTACGCAGCTGACTCCGAAGCCTGATATTTTTGATAAACTGGGATTCAGATGGAAGATCCCATTTATTCTCAATTATTCGCCTATATAATAATATCTTGTCAGCTCATAACAGGATTTCTAGCTCCGCCACTGGTTAATGGTATCGATTCTAATTAAACATTCACATATTATATACAAATAATCCTGGAATCAACCGAACCACGTGTTATTCTTATGCGCTTGCACTCTTGACCGTAATACAACCTCTTATGGGCTTTCTGACGAGGTGTCAATCTCACAAAAATAAATTTCTCTACTTCTCTTTAACTAGCAAGTAGTATAATGTAAGTAGGATCGTCCCAAGGGAGGTATGAAGTTCAAGTTGTTATGCAAATACTCTTAGCAAAGATGATTTTGTTGTAGAAATGCTGAAAATTGTAAAATGTCTTCAAATATGAGATGTAATTGATTAAAGGTTCATTCTAGACCACGGAATACAAACCAAATTGATAGATAGCTATGTTCTTCACATTATCATGTTACTAACAACCCTAGAATAATTAGTACGCTCAACTATTCCGTTATTATCTCCTAGCTCACCGGATACTTTTAAGCGCTCGATCACTAGGTTCCTACTTGCCAAGTTTCCTAGAGGTACGCTTTACTAGGTTTGACTTGAACAAGTGCTCTAAGTTCTGTGAGATAAGGTTGCTCCTAGTGATGAACTCAAAAGCATGAATCACCTACTAGTGTTGATTTCTACATATGGGTACTTAACAAAGTCCCATCATCAATACCCACATATTACTACGTGTGTTTATCTTCTCTAGACAATTATTGGTCGAAGAAAATCTAAAATAGCAAATAGATTAAGAATTAATGATTCAATTTCGAACTTAAACCCTTAACAAATAATCCATAGACAATATTAGCATGGTAGAAATCAATCAATAACATTAATGAATGCAAGAGAACAGTTATTTCATATCAAATATAGATTCATATTTCGGGCTTCGAAATTGCCCTTAATCAAAGAGAGTTTTAGTTACTCATAATATTGGAGTTCATCATCAAATAATAATAGAAATAAAGTAAAGAAGATGAAAATATTAAATGAAGGCAAACCCTAGCTCCGGCTCTCTGCAAAACTCCAAAAAGAATACGTCATATGTGATGAAAGACTTTTTTTTATAGTCTTCCCACTTTCCAAAATTAGGTCTTCAAAGTCCAATAGCAAGAAGTCCACCAAGCCCACAAGGAGGAGGAACCCGTGTAGAAAATACACCCCAAAAATGGTCGCCGGAAAACTGGTATTGTGGGCCGGAAATCGGCGGAAAGTCGCCGCCGGCTACCCGAAAAGGTAAACGGTCAACGGTCTAGCTAGCCAACCGGGTCAACTCGGTTAAGCTCGGCGAGTCAACTCGGGGTCAACCAAGCCAGTTGACACGAGTTAGTGATGCTAGAATTTGCAATTCACGGCCAAGATGGCCCTGCTGCTTCCCTGCACTTCCCAGCCAAGAGGGCCCTGAATCTTTTGTGTTGTACCAATTGTAGCTTTCACTTGCTCTTACACTCCACAGCCAAGATGGCTATTCTGCAACTCCATTCCAGCTGCACTATCTTGTCATGTTCAGGCAACAACCAACAGCTACTGAGCAAAGCTCAGCTGGTTGCCCCCCCTCTATCCTTGGCTTGTCTCCCATTAGCTCTCGCCTATGAACGCTTTCGCCCAACAACAGCAACCGTCTCTTACTTCTCATATCCACTTCTTTTCTTCAATGTTTCTTCATCACTAAAGCAGTCGTGCTTTTCAGACAGAAATTTGCATCACTAAAGCCGACATACTTTTCAGAGAGATGAAGAAAGAAAAGCAAATAATGAGAAATAACTCGCCTTGTCCTTTTAAGCAGCGTTTCTTCTTCTTTTGTTCCAAATGACTCCAAAGTACCTAAATACTCAAAATCAAAACATAAGAGACATAATTTACATGAAAACTAGCAGAGAAAGCATAAACAATAGATAAATATCAAGGTGTTTTAGACACCTATCAAATTCCCCCACACTTAGACTTTGCTAGTCCTCGAGCAAATCAAACAAAATAATTATAAAACATACATACAACTCCGTCTCGTCGAGGCAACGGTTACTCTAAGCATGAATAACAGGCCTTTAAACCCCTAGGTGTCCCTAGTGGACGAGTTTTAGTCTCGTGAAGGTTTACAAGAGGTCTGCCTACAAAACCTATATTTCCAACTCCGTCTATTTGTGACAAATCAATGAATGAATCCAAAATGACTACAGGAGGAGGTACCTTGAGCAAATTCAGTTCATATTTAAGTAAATAAAGCTTAAATTAGATAGTCGAACAAGCCACAATACTCGGAAACTAACAAACCACAATCACAATGAAAAGATAAAGAAGATGGATATAGATGTAGATGTTGGCGAATGTTCACAAGTGTTCGATGTTTCCCATATCTGTCTGAAGGTCACTACCAAGATGAACCTATGCATCCTATTGGATTGAGATGCTGGTCAATTCTAATGTCAACACACTTGGCATATACAAGGGAACCAGTGGTCAACAAACTTATTTCTACATCAACTCACCGGGCATATACAAGGGAACCAGAGTGACTTTATTCACCAAATATAATACTTTCTTTTCTTTTACTTTTCTTTTTTTTTTTTTTTTTTTTTTTTTTTTTTTTTTTTTTTTTTTTGTGTGACAGCATGATTCGATCTTTTGGATCCAAGCGCATGCTTCTTGTCAGCAAGTACATGATAGTTGCCTTGGATCCCGCATTCCACGCTTGTTTAGGCGACGGAGACGGGGACTACGTTTCACACATACTGCTATTCCCAAGTGTCATTCTTATTCCGTTTGGTCTAATTGGTCGGTCTCTTCTTTTTCTTTTTCTTTTTTTTTCTAGCAACTCAATCACTCTATTTCATCCTAGCAGTAATAACACGTCGATGTTTAGTGACCCACCAAAGCACTTAGAGAACAATAGATAAATATGGAAAAATACAAAAAGAATGTGATATGGTGATATTCCGAGATGTGGTAACGACTATCATGTTATTTGTGATTCCTGAGCTATGTTCGTTCTTGTTAATTAATGGGTTCCTCAACTCCTGCAATCAAAATGATTCCATCCACTAATGGTGTCATCCTAAAGGCACAAGTTTCTAGATTTCGGAGTTCAAAAAGCACAAATTTTTTCTTGGTTTTTCTATTTTTCTGATTTTTTTTTTTTTTTTTTATGGCATAAAACTACTAAACGCATAAAACAAACTGTAGTTGCAGGAAATCCTACACTACACCCCTCACTATATTTTGTAGATCTAAATCATATTAATCACCTAAATTTTAAATATAAGTGCTAGAAATTTAAATAGACACATAAGATTTTTACGTGGTTCGATCAATGTGATCTACATCCACGATTCTTCACTATGATTGTTGAGGTTACATTTGAATTACATTGAGAATCTCCATTAATGGATATTTTCTAGAGCTCTAGATCTAATTATTTGGGGAAGAAGATGATAAAGAAAATAAATCTCTCTAAAAATATCTCTCTCCTCCTAAAAGTGTCCTCTCTTTCTCTCTCTCCGATCTCCTCTTTATATAGGTGTTTACATAATGGATGACAACTCACATACCCGGCTCATATTCTCGCGAGCCTTTTAATGATTCCGCAGGCTCTTGCTACCTTCTCTCGAGACATTCTCGCGAGCCCTTTAATGATTTCGCAGGCTCTCGCTACCTTCTCTCGAGACATTCTCGCGAGTCTTTCTACCTTCTCTCGAGACACTCTCGCGAGTCTTGCTACCTTCTCGCGAGTTATGAAAAATAATGAATCTCGCAAGCTCTTCTCGCGAGTTAAGGAAATAATTGAATCTCGCACGCTAAGAAAATATGTTGTGCGATATTTGAATCCTACATCTTGCCTCTTTTTCCTTGAATATTGCTTGAAGAGCGATCTTTAAGGAAAAATCTGTTGTTGTAGTAATCTTTAGTCTTTGTTGATGAAGGAACGAGCGGAAGAATACTTTGGACTTGAAAAGTACGTACTTGCCTCTATTCTTTTGCGAAGTTAGAAGTTTTGAGAAGTATATATGAAGTATCGTTTCTTGAATTATGCGAAGTATGAAGTATCCTTGAAGAAGTATATGAAGTACTTAATCCTCGAAATATATAAGAAGGATGAAGTATCCTTTGAGAAGTATAAGAAGTACTTAATCCTCTAAATATAAGAAGTATTGCGAATCCATTATGCGAAACTCTCGCTCCATGTTCTTTGCCTCATGCTATGCTCTATTCTTTCGCGAAGTTCGAAACTTTGCGAAGTGGATAGAAATATTAATCCTTGAAGTATAAGAAGTATTGCCTCTGTTCATGCGAAGTCATTATTCCATTTTTGGTGAGGATTCTTGTTGTTCATTGGTAAACATCTTCTTTGGAAATGATTCTTGCCGAGAAAATAAAGAACATAAAATGTTTTTTCGGTAATCCATTGTTGCCTGTTCTTTATCTACGAAGGTAGAATCGTTGAAAAAGTGTTGAATGAGTGAGTTATTTCTTCATTCTTATTTTTCCTCTATCTCTGCGTTGTGCTCATGCGATAGTATAATCTCTTTATTTCTTTACATTGAATTTTATCATTGCGATAAGATCGCAGGATGTCTTTACATTTTCACGTAATGACCCATTGATCTTGCCTTATCATTTTTGTGTGGTCTTCCAAGTTAGACCTCCCTAATTAGAGGTCTTCCCCTGCACCCTTTTATCACGACAAAATCGCAGGACGTCTTTACACTTGCATGTAAAGACCCATTGATCTTGCCTTATCATTTTCCAAGTATTTTTGCCTCTGCAGGATGTTTTAGTTGCGACAATATGATGGCCTAGATATCCTTGCGAACATAAAGCACCATGACATTGCCGTCTTGCGACGAAATCGCAGGACGTCCGTACACTTTTCGTGTAAAGACCCATTGATCTCGCCTTACCCTCGCGTTAGTATTATTGCCTCTGCAGGATCATTGCACAAATATGACAAGCCTAAATTCTCTTGCGAAAACATAGCCTTATGACATTTGCGTCTGTTTTGACACTTCCCCTAATGGAGAGCGCGCCTTATCATCTCCCGGTTGCCCCTTCAAGGAGGCAAAACATCGGCCATACAAGACTAGCTCCTCCCATCCGGTCTTAACAACAACCGATTGTTTTCGCAGCCTCTTATCCCTTATACCTATAGGGTTTATGGTTACGAGGCTGCACCCTAAGTGGAGTTTTCTTCGGGCGAGTGCAACATATGCCAAGACTTGCCAAGAATGGCGGGGGTAGGTTCATCCATCCAGGGCACTCAGCTCCAACAGTGTACCTCGGCGCCTTGAGCATACATCGACTCCTTGGAAGAGTCCTCGGTCGCCCAACCAGGGTATAACCTTATATATATAGTTGGGAATCCAAGGTACCTCTTCCGGATAGGCTTTCATGGGCCCCAAATTTCCATGACTCGGGCTTGGGGAGCGGTGTAACCTTTCCCCGAGCCATGTCGAGAGATACCCCCTTATATGACGCACTTTAGGTCTTACATTTGCCTCTTACGAAATGTTATTCGCGAACTAGGGTGTACGCCATAAAGGTTCGTCCCATTCTCAAGTTATTTTATTGATTCTTCTTCATATGCAATAGGTACCCCCTACTACGACGCACTTTAGGTACTTTTGCCTCTTGCGAAATTCTGATTTCGTCATAGTAGGTTTGCCTCTATCTGATTATTTTGTTGATTCTTCTGCATATAAGCTCTTTTGTAATTTCGCTGATCTTTGATAATCTCTTCTGATTTCTGTAAAGATAAAGTGTTCCAGGAAAGCGGTACTTAGCTTTTGTGGTTTGCTGTTGTTGTTATCTCTTGCGAAGTATATGATTTGCTTGAAATTTGAGAAGAAATAAGAAATGAAGTCTTGTGAAATTAACTCTTGATCGCGTCTTGTATAATGTTGCGTCATACCAACTGTTTCTAACCATTTCTTGCGAAATATGTCTGCGAAATAATCTCCCGTTCTCTTCTTTGCGAAATAATTCAAAGATCTTTTGAAGTAATGAAATACCAAATTCATGCCTCGACCAACTAATTCCACTAGAAGTTCGCAACCGCACAACACATGCAAACTTAAGCCTTGATATTTTGTAAACCTGTTGGGTGAACTTTAATGGGCTTGGACGAATTGGGCTTGCTGGTTACTTCTCATTTGGTATTTTGGGAAGAAGACATCTGCGAGGTGAACATCTGCAAAGAAATGTTTTGGATGTAAACATTCGCAAGGAAAACCAAAAATTTTGTGCAACCATGCGTAATCGAACCCGCGACCTTCTTCTTGGATTTTATTGTCCGGACCAAATGTACTGGCTTCAACTTTGTGAAAGAATAGTGAAATTCGCATGAGTTATTCCTTTCTTGTCGTCATTTCTATTTTAAACATCAGAAGTTTGTCTTCGTCTTCTCATCTTTTTCCTAGATATTTTATTACGTCACTTGCATCTGATCTTTTTATTGTGGTTTTCGAGTTTGTTCGCTCGATGTTATCTTTGTTCTTTAATTTCTTCGTAGTTGACCTTGTATTTATCTCTGCAAAAATATTTGTCGTCTGCGAGATGAACCGGTTTCCTCATTTGTCTAATCATTTGTTGGATTTCTGCTTCTCCGTCTCTTATCTCCCTTTCATTCTTTTTATGTTAGCCCCGCTTTCGTGATTTGCCGTTGATGATGTTGTTAAGAGTTTGTGTCCTATGTTAGATATGATTTTCTTCGATGTTATTTCATCAATTTTGTCTTTTTGATCATACTCTCTAAGCTGATTTACTTTCTTTGAAATGGTTATTTCGTTGTGTTGACTTGCTGGTTATAATAAATTTCTTTGGAACTATCTTATCTGCATGAGATTCATTTGGACCGATTAGTTTTGTAGAGATGTTTGTGTTGCTTTGTCTTTGTCCTTCTTTCTCAATTGAACTTTCTTTGAAACTTTCCTCTTCGCCATCTAATTTCCCTTGAAATTTTGATGTGTTGTCTAGCTTCGCTATTCAATATGATTATTAGGTGATGTTGTGGCAGTGACTTATTCCCTTTTGTTTGTGTTTCTTGTAGCCCCTGAATATACTCTAGCGAAGTAACTCGTGAAAATGTTGTTTCTATGAAGTGAACTTGTGATATATTATTGCTGGCACTTTTTCTCCATTGGTGATGATTTCCAACTAGCTACCGTTGTCTTCATAACTTCTCAAAAAGCCCGTTGTGTTGGCATAATGATCTTATTACTTCGTTGTGTTGGTTTTTGGTGATGGTAATCAATGTAATCATGGGAGAGTTAATTGGTGATGATAGGCGTAGAAATTCCCTTATCCATTCCCTGCTACTCGTGTTCTTTGGTGATCTTGAGTTACACAAAGTCTCCTTGGTTTCCCTCTTCTTTGTATATCTTTTCCTTGATGATTTCAAAAATCTGCATCTATACTTTGTACTTGCGTTTAACTCGCAACTAACTCCATTTGGATTTGCATGTCTCCTTCGCAACTTTTCTTTCATCTCCTATTGATGTATACATGCTCCTGTGAATATCATTGGGGGTTAATAAGCGTCATGCGAAGTTTAAAACTGTGAAGTTTAAAACAAATCATAAAACCCTAATATTAATTTGCGACATTATCTAAGGTATTCTACGTAATTTTAAAGTCAAAAATGGGGAAGAAATGAATACGTCCCTCTCAATCGTTTTGCTTGTTCCCTTTGGACTTGTGTTGTACATTGGTAGATGCTCTACCAATTTTCTTCTATAAATTGGTAGGTGTTCGAATTGGGCGGGTTATGAAGTAACGCATTCTAGCGAAACACACTAATTAATATCTTTGTGTGATCGATCTGTTTGAGTTGGTCCATGAAGTAAGTTTCGTCTATTTTTCTTCTTTCCCCACCGATCGGTTCGATATTCGATCGCCATGTGTTGGTTGTTTTGGTCTTCACAGCAATTTGGTATTCCTCCAAAGTCGAATGGACCATAAGTTGAAAGCGGGTCTATGAGCTTTCCTCCTATCATCTTATCATTCTTCTCCTGCGAGGTGTTTGCAGAGTCCAGAAGTAAACTTGGTTCTAAATTGATGAGAATGAGTTTGCTCTCTTAATATTCTTTCGATCTTCTTCGTATCTTCAAGAATTAGCTTGACTTTGTTGGTTTTGCTCGTTAGGCAATTGTATCACCGTACATTTCATTTATGGCATGGACGATTGCGAGCTCGTCACCTTTATTGATTGCGTTGCTCGCGGTTTCTTTACGTCTTCGCAAGGCTTACTCCTTGTTGAACCGAAGTTCCATGATTTCTGTTTTTATCTCCTACGATGAAGTCTTTTTCATGCATCCTCCTTGTTGAACCGAGTCAGTGCTTTCATTCTCATAGAAGCTTGATGACGTAATAAACTTGCAAAGAAAGTTCTGTGGAGGAAACCTCGCTTCTTTACTCTTTGATAATTTTGCCTATGTTGACCCGATGGAACTGATGAGTTTCCATCTCTAATGCCTCCATGTTCTTCTCCTCGCTGGTAATTGATGATTGCAATGTTCTAACTATCATATGATAACTCATTTGTCTTCATTAATGATGTCTTCATTAATGATATTTGATGCTCACGAGTTGATCTTGAGTTGATCTTTGTTGGCGAAAATAAGAATCTTATCGTTACTTCATTAAATAAGTTGTTAAATTTTTTTTTTTTTTCTGAGTTGTTGTCATCGTCTTCCTGATGTTAATTCATTGCAACGCTATTTAAGGTTTCCACCTCATCTTGTACCCAAGTTGCTCCTTGCATCATGTGCGTCTGGACTTTGTTGTCTGCTAATGTAACTCTTTCGCTCAAACCTCTATATTTTCCCTTGTATTTCACAGATCCAGTTAAATTCATCACCAACAATTGCTAACTTTCTTAAACTTTTTTTTTTTTTTTTTTTTTTTTTTTTTTTGTTTGAACCAACAAGATTAGGTCCCTGTTTCTAGCGCATATGTAGTTGCAGGAAATCCTACACTACACCCCTCACTATATTTTGTAGATCTAAATCATATTAATCACCTAAATTTTAAATATAAGTGCTAGAAATTTAAATAGACACATAAGATTTTTACGTGGTTCGATCAATGTGATCTACATCCACGATTCTTCACTATGATTGTTGAGGTTACATTTGAATTACATTGAGAATCTCCATTAATGGATATTTTCTAGAGCTCTAGATCTAATTATTTGGGGAAGAAGATGATAAAGAAAATAAATCTCTCTCTAAAAATATCTCTCTCCTCCTAAAAGTGTCCTCTCTTTCTCTCTCCTGATCTCCTCTTTATATAGGTGTTTACATAATGGATGACGGCTCACATACGACTCATATTCTCGCGAGCCTTTTAATGATTCCGTGAGGCTCTTGCTACCTTCTCTCGAGACATTCTCGCGAGCCCTTTAATGATTTCGCAGCTCTCGCTACCTTCTCTCGAGACATTCTCGCGAGTCTTTCTACCTTCTCTCGAGACACTCTCGCAGTCTTGCTACCTTCTCGCGAGTTATGAAAAATAATGAATCTCGCAAGCTCTTCTCGCGAGTTAAGGAAATAATTGAATCTCGCACGCTAAGAAAATATGTTGTGCGATATTTGAATCCTACACAAACTATACAAACATATAAATGCTCCCCCACACTTAAACTTTACATTGTTCTCAATGTAAAATTGAATCATCCAAAGAAGGTTCAAGGTGGGAAATTCAGCAAACGAAATGCAAAAACAGAGAAAAAAATAAAAGATAAAATGCTTGAAAAAAAATAAAGAGATAAAGGTAAAGATACAAAACCGGTGGGTTGCCTCCCACTTAGCGCTTGGTTTAACGTCGTCGGCCCGACGTTCGGCTCAATTACTCCTCCGGAGGGAGTGGGTCACTCAATGTGATCATATCACGATTCTCCGTCACAAACTTGCTCATAGTATGGTTTCAAACGATGGCCGTTGACCTTGGAAACCAGCCTGTTTGGGACTAATGATTTCAATTGCACCATGCGCAAACACATTAGTAACAACAAATGGTCCAATCCATCCGGACCTAAGTTTACCGGAAACAATTTAAGACGAGAATGGAATAAAAGTACTTTACGCCTCTACTTCAAAACTCTTTCGGAAATCATTTTATCATGGAAAGCCTTGGTCTTTTCTTTATAAATGCGTGAACTTTCATATGCATCATTTCGTATCTCTTCTAACTCATTGAGCTGAAGTTTCCTATGTTCACCAGCTGCATCTAATTCCATATTACATACCTTGATGGCCCAATAAGCTTTGTGTTCAAGTTCGACGGGAAGATGGCAAGGTTTGCCATAGACAAGCCTAAAAGGAGACATACCGATGGGTGTCTTATAAGCCGTCCTATACGCCCACAAAGCGTCATTGAGTCTATAACTCCAATCTTTCCTTGTAACATTCACCGTCTTCTCTAAGATGGACTTAATCTCCCGGTTGGAAATTTCAGCTTGTCCACTCGTTTGTGGATGGTACGGTGTGCCAACTTTATGAGAAATGTTATACTTCTTTAGAAGAGCGTGAAAGGATCTCTTGAAGTGCGAACCTCCATCACTAATCACCACTCGAGGTGTTCCAAACCTAGAAAAGATATGTTCCTTCACAAACTCACAAACAATATGAGAATCATTGGTAGGAGTGGCTTTAGCTTCCACCCACTTAGAAACATAATCTACAGCAAGAAGTATAAAAAATTTCCCATTGGAATTCACAAAAGGCCCCATAAAATCGATACCCCAAACATCAAAATCTCAACGGCGGAGAATTGGTGTTTGCGGCATTTGGTTTCTAGCACCAAGGTTGCCTGTCCTTTGACACCTATCACAAGCCTTACAACATAGATATGCATCCTTAAACAATGTAGGCCAATAAAAACCACTTTCGAGAACCTTGAGGGCTGTCCTCTTGGCTTCGAAATGGCCACCACAAGCATATGAGTGACAAAAATTCAGAATTGATTGGAACTCGGATTCGAGTACGCACTGCGGATCATTTGATCGGAGCAATGCTTCCACAAATAAGGTTCATCCCATATATATTGCTTAGCAATCTTCTTGAGCTTGTGTTTTTGGAATGTAGACATGGAACTAGGTACTTGTCCCGTCACCAAGAAGTTAACAATATCAGCGTACCATGGAGTTGTGCCATCAACCGCAAAGAGTTGCTCATCCCAGGAAGCTATCATGCAAAGGAATCGCTTCTTCGGACACAACCAATCTCTGCTTAAATGATCCGCTACGGTATTCTCACTGCCCTTCTTGTCCTTGATTTGCAAGTTGAACTCTTGAAGAAGAAGAATCCATCTTATGAGCCTTGGCTTAGCATCCTTCTTTGTTAGCAAGAATCGAAGTGCGGCATGGTCGCAGAAAACAACCACCTTTGTACCCACTAAATAAGATCTAAACTTCTCGAGTGCAAACACTATGGCCAAAAGCTCCTTTTCGGTAGTGGAGTAGTTGATTTGTGCTCCGTTGAGAGTTCTAGAAGCATAATAAATGGCATATGGAACTTTGCCATCTCATTTGTCCCAACACGGCTCCAACGGCATAATCACTTGCATCGCACATCAACTCAAATGGCTTGCTCCAGTCCGGTGGTTTGATGATTGGTGCGGTAGTCAACAACTCTTTCAAGGTGTCGAAAGCTTCCTTGCATTCCTTATCACAATCAAAGGCCACATCTTTTTGCAAGAGTCTACACAGGGGGCATTGCAATCTTGGAGAAATCCTTGATGAATCTCCTATAAAAACCTGCATGACCAAGAAAAGAGCGAACCTCCCTCACATTTGTGGGGTATTGTAAGTTCGAATCAAATCTATCTTAGCCTTGTCAACTTCTAACCCCTTAGAGGATACAACATGACCTAGCACAATCCCATGATTGACCATAAAGTGACATTTTTCCCAATTAAGCACAAGATTAGTTTCTACACATCGTTTAAGAATAAGTGCAAGGTTATCTAAGCATTTGTCAAAAGAATCACCATACACGCCGAAATCATCCATAAACACTTCTATGATGCTTTCCACATAATCCGAGAATATACTTACCATACAACGTTGAAAAGTGGTGGTGCATTGCACGGGCCAAATGGCATACGTCTATACGCAAAAGTGCCAAAAGGGCAAGTAAACGTCGTCTTTTCTTGATCTTCCGGAGCTATTACAATCTGGTTATAACCTGAAAAACCATCAAGGAAGCAGTAAAAAGCATGTCTAGCCAACCTTTCAAGCATTTGATCAATGAATGGTAAGGGAAAATGGTCATTTCGGGTGGTAGAGTTGAGCTTTCGGTAATCAATGCACACTCTCCAACCGGTCTGGATTCTAGTTGGAACCAAGTCATTATCTTCGTTTTTCACCACCGTGATTCCGGACTTCTTTGGAACGACTTGAATCGGGCTCACCCATTTGCTATCGGATATGGGATAGATCACCCCGACTTCCAACAACTTCAGGATTTCCTTCTTGACTACTTCCATCATTGGAGGGTTCAGCGACGTTGAGCTTCTCTTGTTGGTTTTGCCCCCTCCTCAAGAAGTATTCGGTGCATACATGTGGAAGGACTGATTCCTTTGATATCGCAATAGTCCACCCAATGGCAGACTTGTACTCTCTTAGCACTCGAACAAGCTTCTCCTCTTGCACCTTGGTAAGGTTGTTGGCAATGATCATAGGTAACTCTTCCTTGTCACCTAAATACACGTATTTAAGGTGATCCGGAAGAGGTTTCAACTCAAGAATAGGTGCCTGCACAATCGATGGTAAAAGTTTCTCATTAGTAAGCGGCAAAGAAACATAAGACGCACTATACTTTTGTGGAACTTCTTTTAATGAGTTAAGAGCTAAAACAGGACTCTTTAAGCTCATCACAAATAGACAATTCACTTTCAAGGTCTTTATATTTCCCATAACCTAAACCTTCCACTATGGTGTTTTCTAAAGCATCTTCACCATTCAATTCAAAAAATCTGTTGAGCTAGAGAATCAATAATATCAATTGAAAAACAGGAATGCACATCACTAGGATATCTCATAGCCTCAAAGATATTGAAACTTATGACTTCGTCATCAAATTCCATAGTTAAGGCGCCTTTAAAAACATCTATTTTTGTTCTAGCGGTTCTCATGAACGGTCTACCCAACAAAGAAGGGAGTAGACGATGGTGAATCTTCATCCATCATGTCAAGAACATAGAAATCATTTGGAAATATGAGTTGATTAACCTGCACCAAAACATCTTCAATAACCCCTTTCGGGTAAGAATTAGACCTATCGCAAGTTGTATAACAATACCGGTATTCTTAAGAGGTCCAAGATTCAATGATTCATAAACGGAGGCGGGCATAACATTAATGGATGCTCCTAAATCTAACATAGCACGTTCAAACCTGATTTTACCAATAGTACATGGTATGGTGAAACTACCGGGGTCTTTCAACTTAGGTGGGAGTTTCTTTTGAAGATATCCGAAGCATTCTCCCCCACACTCATTACCTCACGGCTGGTCAATTTGTGCTTGTTAGTGCACAATTCCTTCAAGAACTTTGCCCAACGTGGAACTTGCCTTATCGCCTTAATGAGTGGAATGTTCACTTCAATCTTCTTAAAGATTTCCAAAAGCTCTTGGTACAATGTCTCCTTGTTCGACTTTGCAACCTGCTAGGAAAAGGCGGAGAAGTAACATAAGTAGAAACATGAGTTTTAGAGTTAGAATTTGTTCTGGTCAGCCTTTTCGGGATTTATTTCACCCTCTTCTTTCTCCAAATCAGGTTCATGGGACACCGGTGATGTTTAGGTTTCTCTACTTGCTTTCCACTTCGTAACTCAATAGCATTGGCATTCTCCTTGTGATTTATTGGTTGCGAAGGAAGTTTTCCCTCTCGCTTGTGCTTCCAATTTGCTCACGGCATTAGCTAATTGACCCATTTGTGTTCGGATGTCCTTCATCTCCATTGCTGACTTTTGCTTATCTTGCACCATTGTGTTGAGAATGAGATTCAACTTGTCATCTATACTCGTGCCTTGAGTTTCTTGTGGTGGTCTTTGCATGAATTGATATCCTCCTTGTTGATTGAAAGTAGGATTTGCAGTGAGCTTGCTTGTTTGCATAGCTGAAATTCGGATGATCACGCCAACCTGGGTTGTATGTGTTGGAGTACGGATCGTACCTCGGCCTTTCTTGATTTTGGTACATAGCACTTGCTTGCTCAACATCTTCGGTATATGATGATGGTATGACAGTGCTGACTATTTGAGTCATCATTCTCTCCATGTTGCCCATCCTTTGTTCCATGTGTGAAGAATTGCCAACTTCATTCACCTTCCTTCTCTTTTGATTCATCTCGAGTGTAGAATTGTTGAGTGTTCGCAGCCATATTCTCCAACAAACTTGTAGCTTCCGCAATGGTCTTGTTGGTAAGTGCACCACCACTTGCGGCATCGATCAAATTTCTATCATTAGAAAGCAACCCCTCGTAGAAATATTGAATCACAAGTTGATCACTGATTTGGTGGTGTGGACAACTAGCTAAAAGCTTCTTGTAGCACTCCCAATACTCATGGAGAGTCTCTCCCGATACTTGCCTAATACCACAAATCTCCTTGCGAATCACACGTTTTGCTTTTGATCTTTGGAAAATACTTCTCAAGGAACAATTTCTTCATCCCATTCCATGTGGTTATGCTTCCAGTAGGTAAGCAAAAGAACCACTCTCCTGCAAAGATATCTAAAGAGAGAAAGGAAAAGCTGTCATCATAGCCATATCCGCATCTCGAGTTGCTTGCTTCATACTAGTCACCACATGATGGAATTGTTGCAAGTGACGATTAGGATCTTCTCCGCTAAACCTCTGAATTTGGGCGGCAAGTTAATCAGTTGTGGTTTCAACTCAATGGTTCCATTCAATTTGAATACATAAAGGCTTGATCTAGGTTTGGAGAAGTGAGCTCCTTGAGTGTTCTTGGAGCGGTGGTCGACCTCCCATTGTGTTGTCTTCCTCTTCGTCCGAGTCCGAGAATTCACTTGGTGTAGAACTTTGAGGAAGTGGAGTGTTGACTGCTCGAATGAAATCCTTAAGTAAAGTGCACGAACGAAGACGTATACCAATTGGACTTGGTCCGCCCTCTCCACGCATTCACCAAAGAAATAGTACACGAAAATCGATTCTAAGAGATTGAATAAGTAAACTGAAATCGTAATCAAAAGCAAAAATAACAACTAAGAGCAAAAATAACAACTAAACTTGCCACTTTGCCTCCTCGCAATGCGCCAATTTTGACGAGGTGTCAATCTCACAAAAATAAATTTTCTACTTCTCTTTAACTATCAAGTAGTATAATGTAAGTAGGATCGTCCCAAAGGGAGGTATGAAGTTCAAGTTGTTATGCAAATACTCTTAGCAAAGATGATTTTGTTGTAGAAATCTTTGAAAATTGTAAAATGTCTTCAAATATGAGATGTAATTGATTAAAGGTTCATTCTAGACCACGGAATACAAACCAAATTGATAGATAGCTATGTTCTTCACATTATCATGTTACTAACAACCCTAGAATAATTAGTACGCTCAACTATTCCGTTATTATCTCCTAGCTCACCGGATACGGAAGCGCTCGACTACCGGTTCCTACTTGCCAAGTTTCCTAGAGGTACGCTTACTAGGTTTGACTTGAACAAGTGCTCTAAGTTCTGTGAGATAAGGTTGCTCCTAGTGATGAACTCAAAAGCATGAATCACCTACTAGTGTTGATTTCTACATATGGGTACTTAACAAAGTCCCATCATCAATACCCACATATTACTACGTGTGTTTATCTTCTCTAGACAATTACGGGTCGAAGAAAATCTAAACTAGCAAATAGATTAAGAATTAATGATTCAATTTCGAACTTAAACCCTTAACAAATAATCCATAGACAATATTAGCATGGTAGAAATCAATCAATAACATTAATGAATGCAAGAGAACAAGTTATTTCATATCAAATATAGATTCATATTTCGGGCTTCGAAATTGCCCTTAATCAAAGAGAGTTTTAGTTACTCATAATATTGGAGTTCATCATCAAATAATAATAGAAATAAAGTAAAGAAGATGAAAATATTAAATGAAGGCAAACCCTAGCTCTAGGCTCTCTGCAAAACTCCAAAAAGAATACGTCATATGTGATGAAAGACTTTTTTTATAGTCTTCCCACTTTCCAAAATTAGGTCTTCAAAGTCCAATAGCAAGAAGTCCACCAAGCCCACAAGGAGGAGGAACCCGTGTAGAAAATACGCCCCAAAAATGGTCGCTGGAAAAGCTGGTATTGTGGAGGAAATCGGCAGGAAAGTCGCCGCCGGCTACTCGAAAAGTCAAACGGTCAACGGTCTAGCTAGCCAACCGGGTCAACTCGGTTAAGCTCGGCGAGTCAACTCGGGGTCAACCAAGCCAGTTGACACGAGTTAGTGATGCTAGAATTTGCAATTCACGGCCAAGATGGCCCTGCTGCTTCCCTGCACTTCCCAGCCAAGAGGGCCCTGAATCTTCTGTGTTGTACCAATTGTAGCTTTCACTTGCTCTTACACTCCACATGGCTATTCTGCAACTCCATTCCAGCTGCACTATCTTGTCATGTTCAGGCAACAACCAACAGCTACTGAGCAAAGCTCAGCTGGTTGCCCCCCTCTATCCTTGGCTTGTCTCCCATTAGCTCTCGCCTATGAACGCTTTCGCCCAACAACAGCAACCGTCTCTTACTTCTCATATCCACTTCTTTTCTTCAATGTTTCTTCATCACTAAAGCAGTCGTGCTTTTCAGACAGAAATTTGCATCACTAAAGCCGACATACTTTTCAGAGAGATGAAGAAAGAAAAGCAAATAATGAGAAATAACTCGCCTTGTCCTTTTAAGCGGCGTTTCTTCTTCTTTTGTTCCAAATGACTCCAAAGTACCTAAATACTCAAAAGCAAAACATAAGAGACATAATTTACATGAAAACTAGCAGAGAAAGCATAAACAATAGATAAATATCAAGGTGTTTTAGACACCTATCAAATTTCTTCTTCTTTTGTTCCAAATGACTCCAAAGTACCTAAATACTCAAAAGCAAAACATAAGAGACATAATTTACATGAAAACTAGCAGAGAAAGCATAAACAATAGATAAATATCAAGGTGTTTTAGACACCTATCACTTTCCGAATTATTTTCTTACTATTCGGATTCACTGATGATTCATTTACTTAATTCGTTGTGTTTATCGAAGTCTATCTTGGATCTTAATCCACCTCGGTCAGGACCGAGACAATGAGACAAATTTATCTCGAGGAGATTCTCGGTAAAATCTCGGAGTCTTTATTTTTAAATTTTGTACCCGTAATATGTATGTCATGTATTTTGGACCCTTTACATATGTTAAGCTTGTATGAATATATTTGAGTTTTTTAGAGTTGGATTTGATTTATTTTATTAAATTTCATTTGTAAAACTTTTTTCAGCGAGATTTCGGTTGTATTTCTGTGGAATCCCGTCCATTTCACCGAGATTAAGCTCATCTTAGTCATAGAGTGCAACCGAGATTCTCGATAGGTTCTCGTCCGGTTTTCAAAAACTTGACCTTAAGCTTCCTAAACTACTTGTCTGACCGTTGAACCACCCTTAGTTGGCATTAAACAACGAATATATTATATAAATGATTCATTTACATTTAAAATATTAATATCTTGCACAATCTATATTTAAAAATTCTTCACATATTAGTTATTACGGCGAATTTTGTATGTTCATATCTCTGAAACGAATTATACACATATGAATGACATCCAATATTTTTGCCGGATCACGAACCGTTCACCGGATTTTTGACCAAAATTAACTTATACGAATCCGAATAATACTCCTACATTTTCCGACTTATGAATTGCTAACTAAGGTATCGACTATCGAGATTATAGATCCCCGTTGTTGCGGGTCTGCGACACCACCGGCTTCATGGATGCAATCACACTTGAATCAATATCAAAGTCAAGAGCATTTGGGCCAACTTTGAGTTTCCATTTTTTAGGCGTGTTTGATAAACAAAATAAACAACGAATTTCATAATTCAGATTTTGAGTTTAGGGTTCACCGGATTTTGATAAACACCTAACTTTAGTTGTTTGAAGTTAACTTCAGAAGTAATACACTTATGGTAATTGGTTGGTGCTTAATTGTTTCAGCACTTCCAACTATGGAAAAAACCCCAATGCAAGTAAAGTTCTAACTAAATAAACAAACCTTTTGTATTTGAA
The DNA here is from genome assembly GCA_023531295.1 of Papaver armeniacum. Taxonomy (NCBI): domain Eukaryota; kingdom Viridiplantae; phylum Streptophyta; class Magnoliopsida; order Ranunculales; family Papaveraceae; genus Papaver; species Papaver armeniacum. Next base: position 205,057 of record JAJJWW010013218.1, read on the forward strand.
GACAAAACTTAAATTTAGCAACATGGAGAATTACTTAGGTTGCAAGTTAATCAACCTAGCCTTGATATCAATTACTATATATTGGAGATATCCTGCAACACAAAATCTTAATCCCTTACATAATGTGCATTTTGTTGCAAAGATTGTCTACCAACACCAAAGGTTCTTTGAGAACTAATGTGAGACTTTAAAAAACTTCACTTGGAGATTCGTGAAGCACGGGTAGAACTACCTTCCTTTGATGGCTTCAGAACATGTATCTTGATTTGATCTATTATATAATAATTCTCTTTCCTTTATGTATTGATTCCTTGACAATCCTTAACTTTTCGAGCTTCTTCTTTGTTTTCCTTCGTAAAACTGCGAGTTACAGAGACATACTCAAAGCTTTAAATAAGAATTATATCAGGGTTCTCAATGCTTATGAGTAGAATTTTTTTTTTAAATTTATTAAGAAAATATTTCCAGACCCAAAATAGCATAGAGTTTCCCCTTAAAAATACTCGAACAGATTTGCATATTTTTTCTTGCCAAAATTGAAATACAGAATCTTTCTCAGAAAATCTCAAATAAGGGAGAAGATGTTTTTCATTAGGTAAGAATCTCTGAAACAGGAGTTTATTTTTAAAACCCTAATTACCGAAAATAGGTATTAACATGAACTTTAGATATTATGGATTCATAGTTATCCATTAAGTCTATCAAATATTCAACCCATAGCACCAATCAAGATACTTGATCAAGATAAACTATAAATGTCACATTTTATGATATTTACGAACACATGAACTGTGCTCTCGTTTCATGTGCTTCCTCATCTTATTTAATCAGAGCACTCAACCAAATGACGGTGCACTTTCGCAATACAACTAGATTGTATTGGTGTAAGCCTGATTGAGCTTACGTCGAGTATCGGAACCTTTGTTCATGTTTTCCTTTGATGATTTTTGCCCAATATGATTGTCTTTCCTCTTTCCACTTTGATCTTTCCTTGAGATGCTGGAAGAAGGATCATTAGCAAGAGATGAACTGATATAAGAGATACCTAGAACCTTAAGATCTCTTTTTATTCTGTCAATGAGATTTTTTTGAGATTTTATCATTTTAAGAATTTTCTTATGTCAGATCTCAGTTTTTTTCATCAGAATTTATTACATGATTTTTTTGAACCCGTTTCTAATTGATTTTCTTATTGGCTGAATCTTTATTTTTCCATTTCTTCTGGATATTTTCCTCAGGTGTTAAACTTTCAAGTGAATCATGGTTATTCTGACGTGAGCTTGGAGGAATCTTTTTCCAACAAAGATTATCAACTTTTTTCCCATGATCTTTAGAGTTGACGGGTTTTGACTGAGACTTGGATACTATGTGTTAGAGCATAGCTCGGTTGAACCCACCAAGCGTTGGTATGTCAAGTTTGGTTGTCATATTTTAGTGAATCAAAACTCATTTTAAGAGTCACTTGATTATGTACTAGAGTCAACTTCGTATAGGTTAGCTTGAAAGTATTAGGATATGAGACATTACAAGTATTGCGAAGACTTGAAGAAGTGAAGAAGTAAGAAGCTACAACGACATCATCATCCTTCCACTTGAGGTTATTGATATTTGACTTGAACTGTTTCATTCCCTAACGTATCTTTCAAGTCGTGCATATTGAAAACGAAACTGCGAAGCATGAACACTCTAGATAGACATAGTATTAAGGAATACAATATGAAGTTTATTGCTTAACCATTAAACTTTGTAGATAAGACATCGACATAATCATTTAAATGTTATAGTGATTATGTATGGGTATGAGGTGAGGATTTCATCATAGGAAACAATGTTTTACTTGTGTTTTAAGGAAGTAAGTTCATAAACTTGTTTATGAATCGAAAAGGAAATCGCCAGGCGTTATTGGGATTGTTATTCATTGCATATCTTGTGAACATCCAATATGTGTGATTTAGTATAACCGCTCATGACTTGTTTGTGTTCTTGGTAAAATTATTCACAAAGGCCTGACTTATGTATTGGTATGACTTTTATTAGTGAAACCGATCTTAAGTAATCACCTGAGATGGTATGATCGAGTTTGTGATTGTGTAGGACCGAATCTAGGTAAAGGGGAACCAATCCTATGAAGAGGTGCAACACATCATAAACGGGAATCAATCCTTGTATGAGGTGCAGCAAGTTTGTAGCAGAAAGGGGGACCGAAACTATGGACATGTGCAACACGTTTTAGGCAAAGGGGAACCGGTCCTATGGACATGTGCAACACATATAAGTTAGATACCATATATATGTGGGGAACCGATCCTAGTACCTAGTCAACCGAATTTTGGTAAGCTAGTGTGACTATGAACAGTACTCACATGGAGGTAGAACCGAAACTTATTTTGGTAGAACCGTTAAACCCATAATTTGTGATTGAGTGTTTCTTGATCAATCGCATAGTTCTTGAAAGTCAGATGAACCAATTCTAAACTTGTTTGGAAGTGTGGCAAATCGGTTTCAAGGTTGTAAGTATGAAAGAGGACTTACAAAGTAAGGATGTGCACACACTTTGAACACATGCAGTAATGTTTATCTTTGATTGGTCAAAGTTATTCCTTAATAGCTACAGGAAGGAAATCCCAGGATCGAAAAATAAATAAGTTAAGAATCTTTTATTTAAGGTTTTTAATTTTAGGAAAACGAGAATTAGTAATGTGCATTTACTAGTTGAGATTTTCCAAAGAGATTTTCTGTCATTATTTTGGACAGAGCATTTCCAGGAATTATGGAAACCGAATTTGGAATATATTGAATATCTTTGAGAATATTTTCGGTTTTGGAAATTCCTTGGTGTCCAAACTTCCTTGTCTATAAATACTTGAAGTTTGCATTTCTAGCAAATTAATCCTTCGTGACAACAAACTTCCTCGGTTGTGTTGTTACTGGTGAAGCCGCCTATTCGGAGAGGAGAGTAACCTAATTAGGCGAAATCTCTTACGGCCGCGCTCAGTTTAAAGTCTTCTTTGGGATTGAGAAGCTCTACGAGTACCGTTGGTGGGAAACTAGATAATTGCGGTTTATCTTGTGTTTTCGATTGATTTGATTGACTAACGGTGGTTGAACTTTGATTGCACCTAGTTTGTTTATTCTTGAGAATCTTCTCTTCTGATATAAGATTCACTTAAACTAGATCGAAGTTTCGACAGGAATCTTTAGACTGTTGTTAGTGCTAAAGACAATCTTGTGATAATCCATTGTTAACAGACTCCGTTCTGTGTGTAATTGATCACAAGAGATTTAAATTGTTGTGTGCATGTGTTTATTGAAGATATAAGAAGATTTGAAGACAAAGAAGATATTGAAGATTTTTTATTTTGGGTTCATAATCTTTGGTGTGCACAATACTTGTTTCGGTATAAGAGGATCCAACTATAATCAGTTTATCCTTGTGGTAGATTGGATTGATTAGTTGTGTAGATCGGCATCAATACAATTCTTTGTGATTAAAAGTATTGATTGCAAAATCTTAACAATTACTTCGGTAGTTGAACATAAGATAGATCTAAGAACCTGACGAAGGAGTTTATTGAGATAAATAGAAGAGCCTTTTTCGAACTCATATCACTTGGTTGAAGAGAGTTGATACCAAACAGATTTGTTGTTCCTTTACTGTTTGGAATACGAACCAAAGGAATTGTTCCAAGTACGTGACTTATTCATAGGTCGGAGGCGTGGGAATACAGACGGAACTAGGTGAACTATAGGTTTAGTTGCTTGGTCTCAACTATACAAAGTTGGTTTAATTTTGTGTAGCGGCTTAATCCTGAGAGTATTCAATTCTGGACAAGGTCCCGGGGTTTTCTGCATTTGCGGTTTCCTCGTTAACAAAATCTTGTTGTGTCATTTACTTTATATTTCCGCATTATAATTGTTTTATTATAATTAAAGTAAATTACACAAACGTTAATTCCTATTTACTTGAAAGCAATCCTATTGTGTTTGGTTAAGTCCGAACCCTTTTATCAAGTAAACATACTTCGGTGTTGTATTGTCTCGATCTCGTATCCATAGACGATCACACGAAGTGTGAACTGATTAGTTGTATTGTCTCGACTCAGTCCATAGACAATTACTTTCGGAGAAAGAACTTATAGGTAGGAAAAGTTTTAGCTTGAGGTATATTTGGGTACCCTCGCCTTTTCAATTGGTATCAGAGCAGGCAAACACGAAAAGATCTAAAAATCTGTGTTTGGTGCGATCCAACCTATAAGAATTAAATCTAATGAATGATTCAATTAACGTAAAGCAAGACATCGAGAGTTTTGAATTAACACTTGATGATGGCATCTACGATTCAATATCTGAAGAAATCATCTCTAAAGATTCTACGAGACAAGTTAATCTTGTTAATAATGTAGAAACCGATGCCGACTGGAAAATACGTCTACAAGAAGGGTTAGATGAAATTTCCGATGATGATGACTCAGATTTTGAACAAGAAGTAGAAGAGGATATCTCAGAATACTCTAAACTGCTAGAACCTTTGAAAAATTAAAAGCTGAGATCTTTAGATTTCGTTGATCTTTTGACTCCTCTTTGTCGTGAGAACAAGAAATTAAAGAAGGTTTTTCAAGGATATTATATTGGTTACCAAACCAGTGATTATCTTCTTAAAGATCATACAAACGATCTAAATTCTAAGAAATTAGAATGTGAAAATCTTCGAAGAGAACTGTCTTTGTCGGAAAAGAAACACGCTGAATCGGAAGCAATGTTTAATTCTCGACAAGTACAGGGTCTTGAAGAAAAATCCAGTGCTAGTCTCTCTCAAACAAAATTGTTAGGGAAAGAGCGTGATGTTGCTCTTGAAAAAATTCACTTGTTGGAAGAGAAGCTTGTTGAATCTGATGCAAGGATTAACTCTCAACAAAAGAGTTTTGAAGAGAAAGAAGGTGTATATCTCTCACGAGAAAAACGCCTTGAGGCTGATCTAGCCCGTGCTCTTGATAAAATCAAGACGTTGGAAGAAGAAAATTTGGAACTGAAAAAATCCAATTAAAGCTCAAACAAGTTAACTTCAATGTTAGAAGCAAGTAGAAATCATCGTGATACACGAGGATTGGGTTATAAGGGAATAGATGCTTCACATATTAACAAAGAGGTAAAATTTGTTAAAGCTACTAATCCTTCTCAACCAGAGGCTTCCACTGATGACAAAGATGCTCATATTTCTTGTAAAGAAGAAAAGTATGTCAAGCCTAAGAATAGTGTTCAACCAGCAGTAATCAAAGAAGGCATTTCTGCTAATGTCAAGAAAGCAACAACTTTGAACAAAGAAGAAGAAGAAGAAGAAGAAGAAGAAGAAGAAGAAGAAGAAGAAGAAGAAGAAGAAGAAGAAGAAGAAGAAGAAAACTCGTCGAGCTCCAATGCAAGAGGATCCACAAAAGGGTAACATCAAAACTCATACTTCGTATATTTATACTAAGCATTGTTATTATTGTGGTAATAAAGGACACTTGCAATGGGGATGCAAAGTTCGTAAGATGCACTTTCTTTTGTATCAAACGAATTGGCTAAGTTTTCTCCTCATAAGAACTCAGATAGTTATTGTCCTAAGTTTAGGCAAAAGAATTATTATAATGATAGTTCAAATTTTGCATATCACTCGACAAGGTCATCTCATAAAAGACCCGAATATAGAAAGAGAGATAACTTTGTAAAAGCAAAGACAAAACTTGATGTTCCAAATTGGAGAAAGGGTGTTTCGCAAAATATTCAAAAGGACAATGATCCTAATGGTATGAAGGAGAAGGCTGCTCCTGCAAAAACCAACTCTAAATGGGTCCCGAAGTCCTCTATAGCCAAGAAGGGACCAAAAGTTAGTCACAAGAATGACTCTCAGCTGTTAATTGTTGGTGACAATAATTACAAGAGTCTTCTTGAAAGGCTAAAGAAATATATTATGTCTGAAATATCTTGTACTAGTAAAGTTTGTGATAATGACACTCTTCATCACAAGTCAAAGAAGAAAAATAATAGATGGAACAAGAGAAAACAAACCAAGCAAGAGGTAAAGAATGATGATTCTGCCTTAGTCACTCGTGACGAACAAGACAAGGATCAACTCAACACAACCTATTTGTGTTAGAATGTGCATACTCACCTTGGTACTCAATCTTTTTTAAAGGTGAGGAAGCACATGAAACTGAGCACATGATCTCTCGGTTATTATATGACTTAATTAACATCTTTAGGAAATTTCTTTTCTTCTACACTCATATTTTCTCTATCTATATTTGAGGTTTTGATAGAAACGGTAATTGTGAGTTTATGATGTTGATATCTACTGATCATATTTGTGTAGCTCTTGTTTTTACGGTTAAAACGAGCCAAAAATCACTGAATTCGGACATCGTATGCAAAAGTTATGTCAAAAATAGTTTAGTGTTGTGATATGTCACAAATAACACTTGGGGTACCGATCCTAGTGATAGGTGCAATATGGGGAACCGATCCTAGTGAGAGGTTCCCATACGAAGAAGTGTAAAATTGTTTTGCCCATAACTTCTTCGTCTGAACTCGGAATGACCTCATTCTTTTTGCGTTGTTTTTGTAATTCAATTTCCTACAAGATTGAGGTAATTGCAATACTTGATTTTATGTTGAATATTTATGGTGTTTTGCAAATTGATTTATGAGATGTATGATTTCGGTTTTCATAACCTTGATATTCGATCTCATTATGGTGTGAAACCTTATGGTTTGGGTGACTTTTTGATTTAGCAGGATTAAGTTCTAGCACATATTGGTAGGCTTTATCAAAGGATCATGAGGGGTTCTGGTAGAAACAATATGTGAAAAAGTCACAATATGTTGAATCGGCTTTGGTTTAGCATAAAAGCATATGTGTTTCGACGGTTTTCAACTTTTGCTTGCAATTGTTAAAACCGGTTTTCAACCTTTCTCTGGTAAAGGTTGGTTGTTGTTATTCTTTTGTTTTGCATAAGGATGACAACATAAGGATATTTCGATATCAATTCTCCCTGGAAGAAGATGCAAATATATTGGAGAAGCGGATGCGAAATTTGAGGTAACAATGTTGTTAGTTAATTGTTTTCCTATTTAAGAGAAGCCTGATTTTATTTCATATATATTTTGCTTTTGCTTAACAAAATTTCGGTACAATTGATGTTTTATTCCATGATGTGTGTATGGATGTGTGTGTGGTTCAATTGTTTTCGGTTAAGATAAACTATTGTTATCTTGCTTTATTGTGTGGTATCAATTGTTTAGGCTTACAAAATTTCGGTGCAATTGCGGTGCTATAATGTCTATGTTGTTTCAATTGCTTCCGGTTGAGGTGAATAATTATGCAAGTTGATTTATTTGGTTTGTATGAATTATTTATGGCTTAACGAAAGGAAAGGTTTACGGGATGGATTGTTTAGTCCAATTCGATTCCGGGTAAGAGAAACTAAGGCTATCTTAGTTAGACTTATCAAAGTGGAGGTTTCGGTTATTCAAGTCTAATCGAATGCCTTAACAAGAAATGCTAGTTAACTAACCTAGTACTTGTCTTGTTTAAAATTTAAAGGTCTAAGTTATATGGATATAATTAGAACCTGATGAGAAAAATAGAGTTATCTTTATTTTGGTTTTATCGAATGAAGCGATTGTATTTGTACAATCGGTTTAGCAAAGGGACTAAGGTGCTTAGTTGATTTTTGGTTTGCTAAACTAAATTGGGAAAATTGCTTCGGGAAATTGTTTCCTTGATAACATATAAAAAACAAATTACTTTGTAGTTTCGGTTTTGATATTGGTTATCAAAAATGGTGTGTGGAACCCTCATGCTTAACTCTATAGGTTTGCAAGTCTATTTTGAGATTTTTAAGATTCTTTTTGTGTTGTCCTTTATTTTTTCGTTTCTTTGTCATTTTGTGACAAAAAAAGGGAGAAATATATGGAGTAAACAAGTGATACTGGTATTGATTTTATATTGATTGGTATCACTAAAGAAAAGAACAATTGTGCTTAAACGTTTATCTAACGAAAAAGTGAAAGCATAGACTAAGGGGGAGTAGCATATCATATTATTTGGTATAACAAAGACGTGCGGATTGATGAAATCTACCTATCTCACCTTTAGGGGGAGTATTAGCTTTGTTATTATAATGTCAACAGCGACATTTAAGGATTGAATGTATGCAGGTTATTGTGCTGTTGAATTTGGGAATCAAGCGTATGTGTAATGAATTCTTGTAATTTGTTTATCCATATGATTGTAAGAGTTTTGTCACTAAAATTGACAAAGGGGGAGATTGTTAGAGCATAGCTCGGTTGAACCCACCAAGCGTTGGTATGTCAAGTTTGGTTGTCATATTTTAGTGAATCAAAACTCATTTTAAGAGTCGCTTGATTATGTACTAGAGTCAACTTCGTATAGGTTAGCTTGAAAGTATTAGGATGTGAGACATTACAAGTATTGCGAAGACTTGAAGAAGTGAAGAAGTAAGAAGCTACAACGACAACATCATCCTTCCACTTTAGGTTAGTGATATTTGACTTGAACTGTTTCATTCCCTAACGTATCTTTCAAGTCGTGCATATTGAAAACGAAACTGCGAAGCATGAACACTCTAGACAGACATAGTATTAAGGAATACAATATGAAGTTTATTGCTTAACCATTAAACTTTGTAGATAAGACATTGACATAATCGTTTAAATGCTATAGTGATTATGTATGGGTATGAGGTGAGGATTTCATCCTAGGAAACAATGTTTTACATGTGTTTTAAGGAAGTAAGTTCATAAACTTGTTTATGAATCGAAAAAGAAAATCGCCAGGCGTTATTGAGATTGTTATTCATTGCATATCTTGTGAACATCCAATATGTGTGATTTAGTATAACCGCTCATGACTTGTTTGTGTTCTTGGTAAAACTATTCACAAAGGCCTGACTTATGTATTGGTATGACTTTTATTAGTGAAACCGATCTTAAGTAATCACCTGAGATGGTATGATCGAGTTTGTGATTGTGTAGGACCGAATCTAGGTAAAGGGGAACCGATCCTATGAAAAGGTGCAACACATCACAAAGGGGAATCGATCCTTGTATGAGGTGTAACAAGTTTGTAGCAGAAAGGGAAACCGATCCTATGGACATGTGCAACACGTTTTTAGGCAAAGGGGAACCGATCCTATGGACATGTGCAACACATATAAGTTAGATACCATATATATGTGGGGAACCGATCCTAGTACCTAGTCAACCGAATTTTGGAAGCTAGTGTGACTATGCACAATACTCACATGGAGGTACAACCGAAACTTGTTTTGGTAGAACCGTTAAACCCATGATTTTTGATTGAGTGTTTCTTGATCAATCACATAGTTCTTGAAAGTCAGATGAACCAATTCTAAACTTGTTTGGAAGTGTGGCAAATCAGTTTCAAGGTTGTAAGTATGAAATAGGACTTACAAAGTAAGGATGTCGACACACTTTGAACACATGCAGTAATGTTTATCTTTTATTGTTCAAAGTTATTCCTTAATAGCTACAGGAAGGAAATACCAGGACCGAAACATAAATAAGTTAAGAATCTTTAATTTAAGGTTTTTAATTTTAGGAAAACGAGAATTAGTAATGTGCATTTACTAGTTGAGATTTTCCAAAGAGATTTTCGGTCATTATTTTGGACAGAGCATTTCCAGGAATTATGGAAACCGAATTTGGAATATATTGAATATCTTTGAGAATATTTTCGGTTTTGGAAATTCCTTGGTGTCCAAAATTCCTTGTCTATAAATACTTGAAGTTTGCATTTCTAGCAAACTAATCCTTCGTGACAACAAACTTCCTCGGTTGTCTTGTTACTGGTGAAGCCGCCTATTCGGAGAGGAGAGTAACCTAATTAGGCGAAATCTCTTACGGCCGCTCAGTTTAAAGTCTTCTTTGGGATTAAGAAGAACTACGAGCACCGTTGGTGGGAAACTAGATAATTGCGGTTTATCTTGTGTTTTCGATTGATTTGATTGACTAACGGTGGTTGAACTTTGATTGCACATAGTTTGTTTATTCTTGAGAATCTTCTCTTCTGATATAAGATTCACTTAAACTAGATCGAAGTTTCGACAGGGATCTTTAGACTGTTGTTAGTGCTAAAGACGATCTTGTGATAATCCATTGTTAATGAGACTCCGTTACGTGCGTGATTGATCACAAGAGATTCAAGTTGTTGTGTGCAGGTGTTTATTGAAGATCTAAGAAGATTTGAAGACAAAGAAGATATTGAAGATTTCTGATTTGGGGATCATAATCTTTGGTGTGCACAATACTTGTTTCGGTATAAGAGGATCCAACTATTATCGGTTTATCCTTGTGGTAGATTGGATTGATTAGTTGTGTAGATCGGCATCAATACAATTCTTTGTGATTAAAAGTATTGATTGCAAAATCTTAACAATTACTTCGATAGTTGAACATAAGATAGATCTAAGAACCTGACGAAGGAGTTTATTGAGATAAACAGAAGAGCCTTTGTCGAACTCATATCACTTGGTTGAAGAGAGTTGATACCAAACAGATTTGTTGTTCCTTTAATGTTTGGAATACGAACCAAAGGAATTGTTCCAAGTACGTGACTTATTCATAGGTCGGAGGCGTGGGAATACATACAGAACTAGGTGAACTATAGGTTTAGTTGCTTGGTCTCAACTATACGAAGTTGGTTTTATTTTGTGTAGCGGCTTAATCCTAAGAGTATTCAATTCTGGACAAGGTCCCGGGGTTTTTCTGCATTTGCGGTTTCCTCGTTAACAAAATCTTGTTGCGTCATTTATTTTATATTTCCGCATTATAATTGTTTTATTATAATTAAAGTAAATTACACAAACGTTAATTCCTATTTACTTGATAAGCAATCCTATTGTGTTTGGTTAAGTCCGAACCCTTTTATCAAGTAAACATACTTCGGTGTTGTATTGTCTCGATCTCGTATCCATAGACGATCACACGAAGTGTGAACCAATTAGTTGTATTGTCTCGACTCAGTCCATAGACAATCACTTTCGGAGAAATGACTTATAGGTAGGAAAAGTTTTAGCTTGAGGTATATTTGGGTACCCTCGCCTTTTCACTATGTCTATTGCGGAATGATCTTTCATATATTTATGACAATAAACTTATTTGACTTTCACAAAAGTATTTTGAAGTAACATTAGCTTTCAGAATCGATTTAAGGGTCCCTTTGAATCAAATTTCGGATGATCAACGGTATCAGTAAAATGAAGAATTCCAAAATTTTCTTCTGACTTGATGATTCTAATAGGTATTAAACCTTTAACAAGAGAATCATGTTCTCTTTCAGATGTGACAAACCTAGGCCTATATATTATCACAATCCGATAAAGTCGTGCAAGGAATTTTTGTTTTTTCGTCAGAAGAAATTATAACATATACATTAATCAGTGTCTTATCTCGGAATCCTTATTCTTAAGTAAGTGCTTTATCAAGAACTTCTACTTTGACTGATATGGACTTGTTCTCTTCGGATATATTATTAAGATGCATATCCTTCTCTCTAATCTCTTGTCTAAGAGTATTAGTTTCTGTTTTCAATTTCAGAACCTCGGTGTACAGAAAACTAATAGGCTTTAAGAGTTTGTCCAACTTTTTTTCAGCATCTCTTTTCGACATTAGAATCGGACATATAATATGTGTCATTTATTATCTTATCTCTAGGGTTACGTGATGTAGATGTAGCATTATATGCAACTCTGGACTTTCATAATCTTGTATTACGTTAATAAAACCATTCTTAGTGTCTTCCATAACCATGTCTAGATTCAAATCTTATAAGTTGGATCACACCAAACATAAATTGTTAGATCTTTTCGTGTTTGCCTGCACTGATACCAATTGAGTTGACGAGGATACCAACCTATGTGGTGCACACCTTGCGTGATCTAATATAGACATTAAGAAGAACAACGACATCTATAATATAAGTTCGGACCAGACCAACTATGAGATCAAACCAAGTGTTTGATTAACGTACAATGCAATTACTTTATTATAACCAAACAATAATTATAATTCCGAAAGTAAAGTAAAAGCACACAACAAGATTTTTTAACGAGGTAACCGCAAATGCAGAAAACCTCGGGACATAATCCTTTTGAATACTCTCAGAATTAAGCCGTTATACAAAGACTACTACCAACTTCGTATTGTTGAGACCAAGTAAACTAACTTCAAGTTACCTAGTTCCTTCATTATCTCTGCGTATACTACCAATAAGGTCAACACACATGAATCCTAAGATAAAATCCACTATCTTAAGTTGCTTCAGCCGCTGTGAAGACTTCTACCACTCAACTCCTTTGGATCATATTAATAAATAGTATGGGACTAAACTGTATTCGGTAACCGCTCTAAATCTCAAGACCTAAATCAGAGATATATGTTGAGTTACACAAAAGTTTTTCCGTTAAAAAGCTTAAACTCCTTTATATCGTTTTTATATCAACCAAGATCTAGATTATCTAGATAATCAAATCTTAGTTTCCAACCTATCAAATTCGGATCCTGGAGAGAACCACTAAATGATAGATCGTCGATCTACATAACAAGTTATATATCTATCAAAGATAAACCAACTTATTGGATCCCAACCAATCAAGTGTGCATGAAGTATATCACAAAGATCGGAAACCAATCAGAAATCTTCTTATCTTCAAATCTTCAGTCTTCAATGTACCTACACAAATACTTGATTCTGTTATGATCAATCATGCACAAAGCAGAGTCTGTTAACAATGGATGATCATAAGCCTATCCATAAATTTAAAAATAGATCTGAACTTTGTCAATCCTTGATCAAGTTCGAGTGACCTTATATCCGAAGAGAAGGATCACACAATAAACAAACTAGGTAATTATCAAGGTTCAACTACCATTAGTCAATCAAATCAATAATCAAAAACTAAAATAACAGTACGATTCTAGTTTCCCGCCAACGGTACTTCTGGATGCTTCTTGATCCCACAGAAGTCTTTAAATGAAGCATACATAAGAGATTTCGCCGTATTAGTTTACTCTCTTCTCAAGGTGAGTATTACGAATAACACTACTAGTCGGCTTCCCACGTTGACTACATGCACTTCATTTTTTTGCTTTTATAAAGTTATCAAAATAATGGGGCCGGAAATAACCAGAAGCGAGAATTAACCACACGCTCTGGTGAATGACAACACTCGAAAAAACTCTGTTATTATATATAGAAAGAATTGTGCACTTTAAGTCGAAAAAACAAATTAGAATTACTAACTATTATAAATAAACTGGGGTTAAAGTGGCTTTATCCAAATATGCCGAATCGAGTTGGAATCGTATCGAGGTCTTGCCGTGTTTTTGTTTCCCATTTAGCTGATGGTCTTCTTTTTTCCAATTTTGCAGTTTTCTGCCCCTAAGGCCAAGCATTATGGTGAGGGATTTCCCTTAGTTATCCCTTATTTGTAGCGAAATCCAACCACTATGGTCTATAGTAGCTTAAGTGTTGCGGTATCCCTTAGCTATATACTTAAAAGTGTATCACATATGATGCGGGTTGTAGAGAGTTTCCGTGTAAATTTCTACTTTTACGGAAACTGAGTATCCATGACATTTTACACGACAAATATCTGTTTCTGGTTTTCCAAGTTTTACACTTGAACTGTACTTTTTCACTTTTTTTTTACTAACAGGGGTTAGTCAAATGAGATTTAGAATGACTTCTAGGGAGTTCGCAAATCTAATGTTAGTCCATAGAGACTTTCAGAGAGTCTCTTAATGTCTCTTGTTATTGGTTAGAGACTTTTTTCAAGTCATTTAAATTCTCTGAAACTCCATGTTATTGGATTAGGATTTCATAAGAGTCACTCCAACCCTCCTGTTATTCGAAGGAGAATTGAAAGTCATGGATTTGTTGTTTTCAGAGATTTGGAGAGACTTTTTCTTGAAAATAGGCATGGTAGAAATCTCTCCTCATGAGGTGATATTTCGAGAGACTTGGAAATTTGAAGATTTTTTGGTTTTGGGAGTGAACCTTTTTTCTCTCTCCTTGTGCAGTAAGGGCCACTTGGAAAGGGGTATTCAAGACTATAAGAGTTTTGTGGAATAAAGTGATTTTTTAAATTGGAAAATATATATTTTAAAATCGGCTATGTGAGTCTTTGTGATATATACCGATTTTAAAATATATATTTTAGAAGTTATGAGTTTTTCTTTTCCGATTTTAAGTTGTTGGAAAACTCTGTAGAAAATTAGTGATGAGATAGCATAGAAAATAAAATGTGGGACGAGTAGAATAAAGTGGATGAAAATTTAGGCATAGGACAGTGAGATTTATTTTGACAATGTACACATATTTCATTAGGTGGTCATGGTACTTTTATTATTACTGTAACGTGAATAATAAAAAAAATCGGTAATGTTTGGAATTAATCAGGGGATATTATTCAATTTTGTCTCTACAAATCACATAAACTTTCTACAAGTCTCATTTTTTTGTCCCTACAAATCTCATTTTTTGTCTCTACAAGTCGCAAAGACTCTCTAAAATTCTCTCAGAGAATCACTAGAAATCTCTGGGAGTCACTCAAACTAAAAATCTATGAAAGTCCATAGAAATCTCGTTTGACTACCCCCTTGTAAAACTCTTTTTTTTTTACGTATTATATATCCGTCTTTTTCTATTAATAACTATCTTTTAACCTACACAAATACTCCTATCCGGAAAAAAATAGAAAAAATAAGAAAAAGAGTAACCGGAAACTGTACTATTTACACGGAAACTTAATTTTCATGCAGTATAGCTAAGGGATGGCACATCACCAGTGTTAATTCAGTTAAACTCTTTAGAGATTTTAGTCTATCATCGGGGCAGCTAATCTAAAAAAGTTCCAAAAATGATTCGATTATTAGAAGACGGGTAAAAGACATGAAATTGCTAAAGTAGAATGTTTTGAACCATTAGTGGATACGATGAGAAGTAGAGAGACCCATTTTCCTTGGCTCCAAATAAGCTATAGCTAAGGAAAATGACACATTATATAATTTATAGTGCTCGGCCTAACCACACAAGAAGAGCTCTCACGTGTACCAAACCGAATCATATTCGTCCAAAATCCAAATACGTAATCAACCTTATCTGAAATCAGATCGTTGATTCATTATCTAATCACATCACCACTTCCATGACGTCACATAGAAAGTACTATTGAGAATCCAACGGTTTAGCATTGCATCAACAAAAACCAAAAAATTAGGGTTTTACATGAACAGGAATACCAATATATAAGCATTACGGTCCGAACAGCGCCATTGCGGTGCATTTTGGCTGCCCTCAATTCCACTCTCGTTAGGATCTCCATTTTTTGCTCCCTCTCCTACCTATACTATCCATAAAATCTATAAAAAAACCAGAAAAATCTACAAAATTAAGTTTACAGTAGTCGAATCACTTACCGGAATTTCTTGTTTTTGAGTATTATTTTCGAAGGGTTGAAGTTATTTTTTCCTTCTAGGGTTTGAGTCAAATAAGGAGGAGAGGGAAGAAAAAAAAACAGAAAAAGAAAAAAAAGTTTGAGAAATGGCTGCTCAAGTGCAAGTTGTTCAACCACAACCACCACTAGCTGGACCAAATGGAGCTGGAAATACTGGACAATTTCAATCAACATCTTTGTATGTTGGTGATCTTGAAGTGAATGTAACTGATTCACAGCTTTATGATATGTTCAGTCAACTTGGTGCTGTTGTTTCTGTTCGTGTTTGTAGGGATTTGAGTACCAGAAGATCCCTTGGTTATGGCTATGTTAACTATAGCAATACTCAGGATGGTTAGTCTATTTCCATTTTTATTTCATTTGTTTAACCTAGAAATTTGTTTGGATGGTGTTTCATTGTATTGTTAGGTAATTTAATTCAATGTTGAGTAAATAGCACTGCTTTTCAGGAACTTTAGATTTGTTTGATAGTAGATTTCATGATTTATTATGGAATGTAGCATTGGTTTCCTTGTTGTGGTAGACTGGTAGTACTTAAAGTAGATTATCTTAATTATAGTGCTGGCGCCGCCTTAAGTTTGACCTGCAGATGTGGTTATGTTGCTTATATTCTATTATTATGAAAAGAGTAGGTCAATTTAGTTGTAGGGTATTTTTCAGTGGCTCGTTATAGTGCTGTCGAGAATTCGATTGATAGTGGAATGGACGAGTGGTTTCATCTGATATTGATGCTCTGTATTAACTTGAACAGCTACATTTAACATTCCATTTGTGCAAGGGCTAATCAATGCGTTAATATTTAATTTGAAAAGAGTAGGTCAATATAGTTGTAAGGTAATTTTCAGTAGCTCATTGTAAATTTGTAATGCCATTTAGGATTCGATTGATAGTGGACTTGGCCGAACGGTTGCATTAGATATTGGTGTTTTACATTAACTTAAACACTGACATCTGACATTCCATTTATGCAAGAACTATTCATTGCGTTAATATTTTTAGTTTAGCTACCTGATACCAGAAATGTTTTTGGTGGTAATGAAGCAGCTTCTTAAAGGAAAAAACAGAAAATGGGGCAAGGAAAACAGAATTAGCTATGTTAGATTTCTACGAAAACTTTCTAAATTTTGAACTATCTTTCTCGAAATGTTTTCACTGCAATAGAAGAGATTATTCAGCACGAGAAATGCACAAAATTGGGCATGCTTTTATGTGTTTGTTTGTTCTGACTTCTGATCAGCTTCTTCTTTTTGTTTATAGCTGCAAGGGCATTGGACGTGCTGAACTTTAATCCTCTCAATGGGAAGCCTATCAGAATCATGTATTCTCATCGTGACCCTAGCATTCGTAGAAGTGGGACTGCCAATATCTTTATCAAGGTATTTCATCATATACTGCAAGTGAATATTAAATGGAACTCATAACTTGTGTCAAAATTTATGTAGTTATTTGCTAACTCGTTTTTTATGTTTCAGAATCTTGACAAAGCAATTGACAACAAAGCACTACATGAAACATTTTCTGCTTTTGGAAACATTCTGTCCTGCAAGATAGCCACTGATGGTTCTGCCCAGTCAAAAGGTTACGGATTTGTGCAGTATGATACTGAGGAAGCTGCCCAAAAGGCCATAGATAAGCTTAATGGTATGCTACTGAATGATAAACCAGTTTTTGTTGGACCTTTCCTTCGTAAGCAGGAAAGAGACATGTCGTCGGACAAAGTAAAGTTCAACAACGTCTTTGTGAAGAATCTTTCTGAGTCGACAACAGATGATGAACTTAAGAAAGTATTTGGTGAATACGGCACTATTACTAGTGCTGTCGTGATGAGGGATGCGGATGGAAAATCAAAATGTTTTGGGTTTGTCAATTTTGAGAATACAGAGGATGCTGGTGTAGCTGTTGAGGCTCTTAACGGTAAGAAAATTGAAGACAAGGAATGGTTTGTTGGGAAGGCACAGAAAAAGAATGAAAGGGAGAATGAACTAAAGGAAAAATTTAACACTATGAAGGAGACGGTAGACAAGTTTCAAGGGGTCAACTTATATGTGAAGAATTTGGACGATAGCGTTGATGATGACAAGCTTAGGGAATTGTTTGTTGAGTTTGGAACCATTACATCATGCAAGGTCCGTAATTTGGGAATTGAATTGAAAATGTCTCTTTATGGTTAATCTTTTATCGTCTTCCTTTCTGTCTGGGACGTATAGGCTGCTTTCTATAATTCTTTTGTTATGGAATTAATAGGTTATGCGAGACCCTAATGGTATCAGCAGAGGTTCGGGATTTGTTGCCTTCTCAACACCTGAGGAATCATCTCGAGCTGTAAGTTTTATATATTTGCTTGTATCATTCTGTAATTTGGCAATTAGGTGATGCCTTAATTTTCTGTATGTCTATATTGTAGCTTGCGGAGATGAATGGCAAGATGATCGCAAGCAAGCCTCTTTATGTTGCACTTGCACAGCGAAAAGAAGACAGGAGAGCTAGGTTGCAGGTAAAACCTATTTTGTTGAGTGAATGCTTAATGGATACAATTATTTAAATTTTCTTGGTGATATCTGTTGTCTACCCCCTTGGTTCTTTCAATTAGTGCTACGAGTTTCCATTGTTCATGCTTCTAAGAGCTGCAATTTAATTCTTTGTTTATCCAGTCTAGGCTTTAAGTTGTTGATATTCTAGGGACTTGTTTTGTTCCGTTCTTTCCTTGGTTGCTTTCTTTTTTCATCTTTTAGATTTGTAGTTTTCAAGTTCCAAGTAGTTTCTACTCTACCTACCCATAAATGTCTTCTCTAGAAGCATGGTGCCATTTAATCAGAGGCTATTTTGGTTTGTAATATTATAACTCAGAATGTGTGAAGTTAAGGACATGTTTGAATTCGTGGGCAATGATTTATTCACGTGGTACCTTACTGCTAAAGTATGAAGGACTTTATTGATGATGTTAGAGCTCGTGTCTTATTGTAGTTGTCAACTTTGTGGGAAGGTATCTAGGGGGAAGGTATCGATTGATTATGTTTGTTAGGTTATCTTGTTATATTAGGTCATGTTTTAATGAAATTTGCTAATTGCTTTCGCAGGCACAATTTTCACAAATGCGGCCAGTAGCGATTGCGCCTTCTGTTGCTCCTCGTATGCCCATGTATCCACCTGGTGGTCCAGGACTTGGGCAACAAATATTTTACGGTCAAGGCCCTCCTGCTATCATGCCTCCTCAGGTAAAACCTACTTTGCTTCCACATTTGTGACTAAGTTGGTCATTGGTCAGTATGATTGCACAATTACGTTAGCATCTGTTTTTACTTATGTTGTCAAGGGTAGATGATAAGCACTCTAGCATACAGATAAAGGTTTCAAATGAGATGATAATTGTTGATCAATTAATGTTGTTTCCTTATACGTAATCTGATTGGGCAGTAAAAATTAATCCTCATTCATGCACTGTAACTGTTTAGTTATTTTGTTTTATGCAATATGTATGGCACTGTCTGTCTGTAATGACCTAACAGCCTGTTTCCTATGTAATGTGTAAATTTCCAGCCTGGATTTGGATACCAGCAGCAGCTGGTTCCTGGAATGAGGCCTGGTGGTGGTGGAATGCCAAACTTCTTTGTTCCAATGGTTCAGCAAGGTCAGCAAGGTCAACGCCCTGGAGGCAGACGTGGCGGAGCAGGGCCTCTGCAACAACCACAGCAGCCAATACCACTCATGCCTCAGCAGGTCCGTGGTTGTATTAGATAACTTATATTTTGCACTGGGAGTTGCAAGCTGGTAATTATGTTCATTAATGATTCTAATTTTTCATGTGCAGATGCTACCAAGGGGTGGTCGTATGTACCGATACCCTCCTGGTCGTAACATGCCCGAAGGTCCAATGCCAGGCATTGCTGGAGGCATGTTGTCGGTTCCATATGACATGGCTGGAATCCCAATGAGAGATGCTGTTTCACAACCTATCCCTATTGGTGCCCTAGCTACTGCTCTTGCCAATGCATCACCTGATCAGCAGAGAACTGTATACCAACTAAACCTAGTACTTGTAGATATTCTTTTACATAATAATTACACTGCGCGGGTTGGTGTGAAATAGCCTGTCTGATGTTTTACACTTTTACTTGTGTTTTTGTAGATGTTGGGAGAAAGTTTATACCCATTGGTTGATCAGCTGGAGCATGAAATGGCTGCTAAGGTGACAGGAATGCTTTTGGAGATGGATCAGACTGAAGTTTTGCACCTTTTGGAATCTCCTGAAGCACTCAAAGCGAAAGTAGCAGAGGCAATGGAGGTGCTGAGGAACGTTCAGCAGCAACAGCAACAAGCTAGCAGTCCAACTGATCAACTAGCTTCACTGTCCTTGAATGAAACCCTCTCCTCTTGATGACTTAATTTAGAGGATGAGGTTCCAACTTTTAGGTTTTAAGTACCCTTCTTGTTGGAGACTGAGATTTTAGGAATAAACATTTTAGACATGGCATTGACAAGTAGAGCTTGAGTTGCTTTTCACAGAGGGCTCCGGATTTTTGATAGACTGCCAATGTTTTTGTTCCTTGTTTCTTATCTTTAGTTGGTAGCAGTAGTAATCCGAGGCTTGTCACAGATTTTCTTTTTATGACAATGTTTGGGAGTTCAATTGGATTTTTTTGCCACTGTTAAACGTTTTGCTCTTATTTTCTTTTTTCATATTAAGTTTCTTTCAACCTTTATAATAGAGACCCCAAATCACACCTTTATCAGTGGTAGCATTGCACTCTTCTGTTAGTTGAGGACATGAAGTTAACAGGGCTAGACCAAAATCTTGTTTGAGGTGAAGTTGTGGAATCTTTCCTTCTAAAAGATCTAAATGCATCTGTGATATAGTAGTCATTTTCACCGACAACTAGTGAACCAGTGATAGTACTCTTAAATGTAGGGCTACCCATGTGAATATGTGATACTACAACTAGTAAACCAATCACATACCTCTCTTGACAGAACTTGGAGACTTTTGGCATAACACAAGGAGATCCAATAGATCCAATCCTAATACGAATCTCGTTGCATTAAGTTGTTCCTGTTCATTTTCCCTTCTAAGGGTCCTTCAGTCTCTTTCGTGTCTTGTCAAGCGACTCAAGCCTTATAGGTCATAAGAAGAATTATCACCTACAAACGGCCAACATTAAATTTGTTACACCAGTACTACTACTATCCCAACAACCTACACAGATATTACTGTATGTACACTGGTTGCACATTAATGTTGGGACTAAATGTAATTGCACCCATAATCGTTCTGATACCTATTCCAAAAAAGAAAAATATTCATACACTTGTGATCAATGTTCTATAGTACATTGACAGAAGGTACCTCACATATTCTTATGTACTATGCTACTGTAATCTAGAGTCTAGACCACACTGTTTTAGTTTTATAAAAAGCATCAAATCTCATTAAGACGAAAATGGAGATGTGAGGACAAACGTGTGGTGTGACCTCCTAAATTGGAGAAGAAATTCTCACACACACGAGACGCAAAAACCGAAAAGTTGTCATGTGATAACTGATAACTGTGTGCAACACGGGCACTAGCCATACTTAGTTAGGTTCACGTAGCTTTCCTCCTCCAAGCAAATCCAATAGTTAGATTTTTGCTATAGTTTAAGCCTGACTCAGATTTTGGAGGCCATCCAATATGTTTGGTTGAAATGGTAGAAAATATCAAACATAAGCGGCTCTTATGGATGCCGTCACTGAAGTGTCTTTTGCTGTGATTTTTGAAAATAGAAAGGAACTTCCGCATTCAACCCGAATTCACCTACATTTTCTTTTTCCCAAACTTGCTCTAGCATGTTGCTAAACCGTATGCAGAGCTCTTAATGCCATAAATTTCATATTTAAGAATCCATCAAGAAAATAGTACGAGTAGACGTTAAGGTGATCCGACCGGCCGACCATGAAATCTAAAGAACTATTATCAACAGTGTTAGTATTTGATAATTTTAGGATGCCGAATATGGGTCCTCTGTCGGCCTCCTCCTCATTCATTCACATATCAAATCATAAAAATCTAACATATTATTCATTCTCTGTGTCATTACAGTTTTGTGGTTGTGAGTTTTTACCACTTGGGGAAAGATAAGACATTGCCTAGTCCCCCTCCTTCCATTATTAGATTTTCCTATTCTCTTTTGGCATATGATGCGTTTGGCTGGTAGGTTTGGGGGTGGAAGTCTGAAACACAAACACCAATCCTTTAGTGCATTGAGTTGAGTGGGATATGACGTTGTTTGTTCCTCCTCCTACAGTGAGATGATTCCCCTACTCCATATAGTAAAAATACAGTGCTGTGTTTAGTCTCTTCGATCATTTCCATCTTTGTGTTTTTTTTCTTCTTTCTTTTTCTGTCTCACTATCATCTGACGCTTCCTCTCATGCAAGAGTCCTTACTGATATTAACACCACTTCCCCCCCACCAAAGCCTACCACCACTAGCTAGTACAAGAATCCGACGGTGATGATTCTCTCTCACTCTCTTTTTCTTTATATTAAGGTTTTGATGCTCACTCACTGTTGTAGAGACAATGGCTTTAATACGAGGTGATAGGGTTTTTGGTGGTTTTAGATGTATCAAAGAGGCAAATTGGCATTCTCTCCAGTACTCTTGGATTGGACTCTTTTGGAAATTACTTCTTTTCCTTTTTTCTTTTTTTTTTTTTATTTTACTTCTCCCTCAATTATTATTATTCCCATTTCTCACGTAGCCTTTTCTTTTTCTTGGTTGACATGACCCGAAATCTATATTCTTCTTCTTTTTTCTACTCGTGAAAATCTTAATCTCGTTCAAGTTACACTAGCAAATTGAGACATTTGAATCTTTAACCTCTGGCGTTAACATATGGCCAACTCCCGTAACTACGTCCTGCACTAGCTTAATCATAGCATGTCTCGACACTCGAGTGGTCTACCCGGAAATAATATTGTATTGATAGTTATTTTCAACTGGTCTTAGAATACATTTGTAAGCTATGATGTGCGTTCTCATGCGTAAAACAAAAAAGAAGTTAGTTGGGTGTTTGTTTAATGCCAACTCGGGCAAAAGTCTCGCAATATCAACTTCATAATATTTACACTTTCTTTTATGTTATTGGCGTGATTCATGCTAAGTGTTTTAGACCCGGTCAACTCATTTGGTCCCCGGCTCATTTTATTACCGCAGGTGAAATGAATGAAAGAAGACACTAGTCTAGTCAAGGACGTTGACGTTTTGCTGGAACAAGTAAACGTTAATTTGTAAGCTCTGATATATTTGAATGTCAAGTCGCTAAAATGTGGCAAATACAAAAGGAACAACTGACTGAGAAAAAAAGAAAAGGAAAAGAAAAGAAAAGAAAAGGAGAGATTAATTGTTTTCGATGTAGTCCTCACAATCGAAATCATGATTTCATCCTCTTCTTTTTTACGTGGTCCTCTCTAACTTTTTTCATGAACACACTAAACAGGTCCCCTGTCTCTTTACTGATCACACATCCACTTCGTGTATTAATTCCAATCTTAAAAAAGCCGAAATCAAAAAACACAACCTAACTACATCGTTGTGGGGGCACACGACAAGTATAATTACTTTTGGCAGAGAATTACCGGCAAAAGTTTAATTACTTTACCTAAGGTTATCGCTGCATCTTCTTCTTCCCAGATGGTAATTACTTTAGCCTGTCTAGTTATTAGTGTAGATACAGAAATACGAACCGCCAAGTGGACGTTGGGAAGACGCGAGAATACTGCCAAAAAATCTTGTACCGTGCCCCGAAAATCTTCGTCAGTGACTTGTCAAATCAAGTCAGAGTCACCATTACTGACTAGTTGGCGAAGTAAAAGCCAAAAGCGAGATAATGTCTCATGACGAAGTAACCCGCTAGGAGAATTTGAGATACGAAGGATCGATGGAGTACCCTGCAAGATACCAACCACGAAGTAGGGATGGGCGAAATAAGCTAACTTGGCTAAAAAGATAACTGCGAAGTAAGTAAATTATCGGGCAAGAAAAGAGACAGCTGTCCCGACAAGCCCATGTGAAGGTAGCGAAAGAAGGGGAATAACTTTATGAAAAAGGGCCCAGGCGAGTATAAAGCACCGACGCGAGAACGTGACGAAGTAAAATGAGTTGTGCCCATTAGGGTTGGTTGGCCTATAAATAGAGGTCCTTGGGCAATGTATAGGGGGGGGATTTTGGGAGAGAGAGAGAGAGGAGAGCTTAGCTTAGAGAGTGAGATTAAGGTTTCCTTGTAATCAAGAACTTGTATTTTGTTTCCTTTGGTTATTTCATAAATAAAGACTTTCTAGTTTATACTGCTAAACATGTCTTAGATCTTGGTTACCTTCATTTTGGGTGTACTACTGGATTTCCAGTAGTTACAATTATTAAGTTCCCGGATAGATATTTCACACTTTCATCTAAGGGTAGTAACGGTGTTGTTGACAGTCCAGGGAGGATATATAGTAACCGCTTTTTTGTAGTTACTGTGCTCTTCTTACAAACCTAATTAAAGAGCCGGTATCCATTTTTTTTTTTGATTGTATATGTGCCGGCAATTTTACTTGAGGTTCCTTAGAGCAACCGCAGTGGGCGACTAAACTCATTTATTTGGTAAAAGAACCGGACGTAGCGGGACGGACCATCGACCAAATCCCAGACTAAACCCAAATTCGAGACTATATTTGGTCTGGGACCAAAGACCATACCCAAATTTAGTCGAGCGGTGATATAATCTTCGTTTCTCAACGGGCGGTTATATAGTCTACGCCCCACAACAGGCGAACGTAAAGTCTACGCCCCACGCCAGGCGTGCTTTATACCTCCGCCCCAATTTTTTTTTTTTTTTTTTCTTTAATATGGGGCGTGGTTTATACCTCCGCCCCACTCATTTTTTTAGGCAGTTTATATGGGGCGTGGATTATACCAACGCCCCATTGTTTTGTTTTTTTTTTTTTGTACATTTTCGGAACCAGGCGAACGTATACTTCACGCCCCACACCAGACGTTGGTATAGTTTACGCTCCACCAAAATTTAGTCTTCCACCCGTAGCGTCACACACCAGACTAAACCCAAATTTTGGTCTTTTTTTCCCTCTTTGGTCTTTGGTTTTACTCGCACCACTGCAGTTGCTCTTACAGTTCCACTAATTTTAAACTATATGTAAATGATTATTACACTGAAATGATCTCTTCTTAACACGTCGACAGTACTAATAGCAGTCATGGACGTATACAAAGCTTGATTGGTAGCTGGTACAGCGAGGTGGATGTGGATACCCTTAACGGTGGTCCACCAAGTTAATACTACTAGAAGGTATGTGAGCTGCACGTGTTATTTGAGTTCTTATCAGAACTTCAGAAGAGTTCGATCCACCGGAAGGTAAGTTGAATGTATGTTTTGTATCTCACTGCTCTAATTATAGATTGAACGAATTTCAGATTGTATTATTTTTACCTTTTCTTATACGCGGAAATATTTCAGTAAAAAACTGCAAAATAACCCCTTCACGTGACGATAAACAAAGAAGTATCGTATAAAGTAAACGAAGATCACTTACACGTAAATAATCATATAACTGGTGATGTTTTAGTAGAGAAGTTACAGGACAATACACATGTAAAATAAAAAGAGATCATTCAGCTTTGAATGAGGATTGATTCAGTGAGAAACCTCTATTCGACGGATTTGAGAGAAAAAGGTCAAGGCGATTTTTCTTGCGACGTTGACTTAGTCAACTTCAATCCTGTCTTCAATCTCTTGATTAATTCTGGGTCTCTAATTCCTAATATGCTTCTGGTTTCATGTTCTACTGGTGATTGAATCTCCCTTTCCTCTTTTTTTTTGTTCCTCTTTATTTTTTAGGTTTCTTTACAAACTATTTGACCTAATTTTTTCAATCAGGAAGTTTTATTCCCTTTAGCAATTCTTCTAATCTATATTGTGATGCATATAATTATTTGATTGAATCTTTTTTGTTATTCAGATAACTGCAAAATTGTTCCTTTTCACGAGTTTTTTTTTTCCTTTTTCTTAATTAGGTCATGAGCTAATGGAGGCGCTGACCATAGGGTTTTCTCGGAAAACATCATAAGATTCGATTATTCAAGAGATATGGGCGAGAGATGGGTGCAGTAAATTGGGTTGATTCGATGCATCTGTTAAGTCATTCTTTCTGTAAATTTTGAAGTTATGTCATTCGTAGTATTTGGGGTTTTCTGAGATCCTACTCTTTGTAGGGATGTGATGTTGTCTATGAAAGTATAATGAATTAGTAAACTTTTCTGTTTGGTTAAATCTGCTTTAACATGGTGTAGTATCTTCTTAATGATGGTATGGGAGATTTGTTGGATAGATTTTTAGTAGTTCTCTCTACAGTGGTGTAGTCTCTTCTTAATGATGGTATGGGAGATTTGTTGGATAGATTTTTAGTAGTTCTCTCTACAGTTATTCCCTGTATTTTATTATGAATGTTTACACTTGGCAAATTTGGTTATCCAGTTCAGTTACTCTCTGATACTCTTTTGCTTTGAGAATATGTATTATTGTCTCTTCAATTCCTGCTATCTGTGGTTAAATCATGTTGGGCGTGATGGTTGTCATTATGGCAGTCCTTTCATCTTTCAAATCCAAGAAATGTCTTAATGCAGTGTCTTCATGCAGTGTCTTCATGCAGTGTCTATAGTCTTTTATCTATATATGCTATGGTTCCTCAATTCTTTCAGTATGCAACTCTTAAGTTTCTGAATTACTTTCTTTCTCTTAATATAATTTCTCTGAAATGGCTTATGCTGCTGAACAAGTTAAAGTTTTAGACTTAGATGAAGATGTTGAAGAGTTCCCTCACCTGTTTGCTGCACTGCTATGTGATAACACTCGCAGCTACTACAAAACCTCTGTTAAGCATCATCTTAATAGAATCTGGCCGATAAACTCAGCAGATTTTAAACTTGCTAAACCGTATATGCAAGGAATGCCTTATCAGAATCTGTTTGCTGTCATGTTTAAAAGTAGTAAGGATAAGGATATTTCTTTTTCTGCTCGTCCTACTTTACTGTTTGGTCAGCTTTTTGCAGTGCAACCCTTAAACAAGCTGGAAGCTATCTTTGATTTAGTTTGGGAAAATACTCTTATGCCAGTCCAAGTTACAATTCCTTCGGATCTGGTCAACAAAGGAAGGGCGCGAGAAGTTTTGGATCAGATTGGAGTCTTTGTTGCTGCTGAATCTGCTGTTGGTAACAGGTTTGAAGTCAAATTGATGGTTCCACTCAACTCTCCCTTAACAAGGAAGGTTGTTATCAATACTAGTAGTAAGACTTTTTACATGTCTGCTTTTTATCCAAGGCTCCCTTTCCGTGCTTGCAAACGTTGTTTTGTGCTTATTCATGATGAAATTAGATGTCGAGAGATTCAATCTAGGATCTTTGTCAGAGCTCTTCCGGCTCCAACTACTAGAGCTACACATGTTGCAGTCACAAATCCGACAATGAATCTTCCTGGTGGTTCGGGTGCTGCAAATGTCAGACTTTCTCATGCATCTGTTGATGCTTCCCTTGCAGAGTCTAAACCTTCTGCTTTCTCTGTAAGTCTTCAGCCTTCGGGGGCTTTAGGTAATAGAAGTTCGGATCTCTCCTCTCACGCTTTTGCTTCAGCTTTGCCTTCTGTCTCAGCTTTGACTATTAGAGAACCTTCTAGCACTGGTCGCCCTTCTCATCATCCTGCTCCATCGCCTGATTTTCCAATTTTATCTCCTTTCGATAGAAAAGGGAAGAGGCCAAGGAATGAATTTGAAACTAATCCTTTTGTTTTCATGCCTACACCACATTGCCCCCCTGTGACTTCTGTGCCTCCTTTTACTCCTCATTCTGATATATCATTCAATGTGGGGTCTGTTGGAGAATCTTCCACTACGGGTGCTTCAAATGGGAATGTAATCTGTTCCTCTTCTTGTTCATCATTTTCGCAAACTGTGGTGTCGTCTTCGGGTTTCACCTATAGTTCTGCTTCTGAATTAAGTTTCGCCTCTACAACCTTTGGCTCCATTTTACCTGACAATGACAGTTTGACTGAAAATAAGCTTAATGAGGGTTTTAATGATGCTATTATTCTTGAGCCAATGCCTTTAGCTTCTCTTCCGCCTGAACCAGTGGTCTCCGATGAAGAATTTGAAAGGGAAATCGATCTTATGATGTTGGACTCAGACTCTATGGATGATTATGCCTCTAATGCTCATGATCTTGTAAGTCTTCATTTGCCTCTTCTTGTTTTTTCACTTTGATATTCCTATCGTTTTTTTTAGAACTCTTGTGTGTTTTATTGCTTGCCTTATCTTGCTGTTACTTGCTGTGGTTGTTTTCTCGTTACTTTTCTGCTTGTTGTTTCTTTTTCTTCAACATGAAATTCTTGTGTTGGAACATTAATGGTTGTTGCTCAGATAAGAAGTGGAGACATTTATATAACCTTGTTAGAAAGTATAATCTTGACTGTGTATGTATTCTTGAAACTATGGTTGATGCTAGCACAGTAAGCAAATATACATATCATCTTCCATTGATGCTTGGTCTTTTATTCCTGCTGTTGGTAAATCGGGAGGTATTTCTTTCGGGTATTTTGAAAAATCAAATATAGAAGTCCTAGGTTATTCCTTAAACATGATCCATATATTATGCGATATTACGCCAACAATCAAGAATTGTGTGGTCTCGTTTATTTATGGCTCCTTAACTTCTTTTGGTATGCGAAATCAGTGGAATTTTTTGAATGATATGTCTGAGAATAACAATAATCCTTGGATGCTAGTTGTGATTTCAATTTCATTCTTCATAGTTCTGAAAAACAAGGAGGTAATGCTGAACACTATTTCCCTCCTAATTTTGTTAGAGAACACATTTTGAAGATGAATATGAATGAAGTTTTATCTTATGGTAACCCTTTCACCTTGTGTAATCGTAGATTTAAAAATTCGGTGGATTTGATTTTTGAAAAACTTGATAGGAGCTTTATGAATGACAAATGGGTCTCGGCTTTGCCGCATACCAGGGTCACTAACTTAGGGAGAGTTTTTTCGGATCACTGCCCCATTATGGTTAAATGTTTTCATTGTGAAAAAATTGTCAACATTCCTTATAAATTCTTTCAGTGCTGGCAGCTTAGTCCTGAGTTTAAAGATACCCTGCATAATTCTTGGTCAGAAAGTAGTCGGTTCTCCATCTTTTGTTGTAGTCAATAAACTCAGTATTGTGAAGAAGGAATTGATACATTGGAACATATATTCCTTTGGTCACATAAAAACAACTATAGGTCGTCTCAACTCTGAAATATAAAAACTTCAAGCCTTGCCTTATACTCCTCAGATTGGTGGCTACATTTTAAACTATTCCAAACAGCTTGAATACTGGTATGAAATTGAACATTCACTACAACAAAAACATACA
>JAJJWW010013219.1:0-45922 GCA_023531295.1 Papaver armeniacum
GTTCTTAATGGAACTTCAACTATCTTCAAAACCCTAGCAACTAGTTTGCTATCTCCTTATCTGTGCTGCACTAATTGAGTTGTATGAAACTCATTGTACTCGATTAAATCCGTTTGCAGACACTATGGTAACTGTATGAAAGTCATTGTACTCAATTAACTATGGACAATGGAAGAAAATCGACCAAAGGTGGTTAAATGGCAGAAAATTTGTTTCTTAAAAGGTAAGTGGTATCTTATAATCTGTGTAAATAGTTTATAATGTTATAAAATGATTTTCATTACTGAGGACTCTTCCGCATACATCCTAATTCATTTTGTATGTTAACATGTTAAACTTTTTAGGTTATATATAACAATTGAAAAGGAGTATGATTCATGCGCTTCCTGTCTGATACTACCTTTCTCACACAAGTTTGTGACTGAGCAAGGTGTACGGATCCTTCTCCATGAAAAACTTTTTTTGGAGTTACAATTTTTGTTCTCAAGGACTCATAGTTCTAACAAGAAAACATGCCCTTCAAAAGATTTTAGCTTCAAATGATGTCATTATACTAAATGTTGCACAACTGGTTTTTGACTTCTCTTTGCACTCCCTTTTAATACTTCAGTTGATTCACGTTAGTTAGTCGTCTTAATGTGCATTGCTAACAGATCTTGATCATAACTTAATATTATATACTTTGATTAGGAAATATTATTGACATGAAGCATAAAGCAAAGACCGCGCGAATCATATTGATAAAATTGGTGGGCTTACTGAACTTGTTAGTTAATATAAGATAGGATGATGTAGTCAGAATAACCATTTAATAACTGCTGTAATAAGAACCCTATATAAGGGAATGATGTGTATTGTTTCAATTATGGAACGAATATGAATGTTTAGAGATCCTCTCGAGAGTTTGATTGCACTCTAACGTGATCACAGGAGGTCTAGGAGTTTCCTCGAAGAAAACTCATCTTGTTGCGTAAGCACGTAACATAAACCGTCCATGATCAATCAGATAAGAAATTTAATAAATACACTCAAGGAGAACTGAGTAGATATGTAGTTCGCTGGCAACTCAATGAACCGATTATAAACAAGAATATCTTATAACTTAATTCTAGTAATGGCATAACGATACAAATGTTAAGACCTAGCTACTCCAAAATTTCCACTGCTTATTCGTGAAGGTGAGCTGTCGGTACAACTATCAATAAACAACACTTAAAGGAATGTTTCTTACACCACACCTTTGTCGCAACATTGCAATCTAATGTTAAATTGCTGAGAATTAGACAATAACCGGTGAACTGAGTGTCCACACAAAATACCTTTGGAGGAACAATCCCTCTCAGGAACATTTGTAATGGCATGAGTGGTCCTGTCATGGGGTATTTGCATTACCCTGTAATTGATGGTGCAGTTATTGTCAGAAGTTCAGAATCATAGTTTCCCTGGCAACCAATCCAAAAATAAAAACAAAGCAAGCAATTACCAAAATATAAAAATCTTACTACTGAATACTGGCCCATCTCCTCCCTTACTTTCTTTTTTACGTACATAATCATATGGTTAATAGAGAACCTCTCAAAATTAAGATATGAGTACTTATATATATTGCAGTTTGAGTAACAGAATTTAATGGATAAAACTCGTTACAGAAAAGAGATTGACTAAGATAGTCCAGCCTCAGTACCAAAATGAAAATAGTAAAGACTTAAAGGCAAGATGTAACCAGAAAACTCAAAGAGGAACAACTTAGGTGAACCCCAATATCATTTTTACGCAAAATTTAACAAGATTTTCAAATCATCAACCTCAATAAACCATATATTGCTGGAACATTCAAAAAGATGATAGAAATAGAAATTACTCAAATTTGCTTTGAATGCTAACTCAATCATTTCATGGATGAGAACAAAACAAAGTTATTCAGACAGTTTTCGAAAGAAGAATTAAGAGGAAAAAAGAAGAACGTAGCATGCAATTAACAAACAAACATACTGCTTAATTAATAGCTCCAACATCTTCATCGTTTACATGGCTTAAAAGTTAACACTGCTCTACTCCTCAACATTTTATACGGCCTTCATAAGTTCATCGTTCCCAGTTGAATTTATAGGTGTAACCACCATCTTCCACCTTGCCTATTAATATGTCCTCGAAGATATCCCCAGTGATGCTCCCTCTGTTGAACTCTGCCGTCAAATTGCAGCTGTACATGTAGTTATTGTCCCTTAGGTTTACTTCAGTAGATGAAAATATTTCTGTTGATGGTGCTTCTAATAACGAGTCTATATCCATCATAAAGGGTGGTGGTGTACTGCATACTACTGGTGTCTCCATTATCATTGATAGGGCGGACGTCGATGACTGCAAGTTAGTGTATGACGGTTGTGGTGTTACTTCAGTTGTAATGATTGTCGGTGGTGGTGCGCATGATAACCCTGGTTGTGATGACATGCATGGTCCATTAACATAATATGGTTGTTGTGTTGGTATTGCATCCAGTGAAGGTGATAACCTTGTTGTTGATGCTGGTACGGGTATACACGTGTTCATGGCTTCATCAGTTGATAGCAAGACATCTTGTAGTGCCAAGTTTTCTTCTTGTTGTTGGAAATCATGATCACTTAGAAATAAGTCCAGGAAGCTGCTGAAGTCGGGAAGATCATCCTGATGATCATCAGTTGATAACAAAACACCTTCTGGTGCCAATGAAGCTGAAGCATCTATACTAGTAGCCACTGGTTCTTCATCAGTTGATAACAAGACATCTTCCAGTGCCAATGAAGAAGCATCTTTAATAGCAGCCACGGGTTCTACAATTGGTTGATCATGAATCATGCGTTGTCGTTTTCGTGCTACTTCTGCATCTATTAAGGGTGGTGGTTGTTGTATTACTTGGTGGTCAGCAAATGCGCGCCCCGTCCTTCTGATCGAACAAAGCACATATTTTTCCTGCAAATTCGAACGAGCATATATTTGAGAACATCCGTGGTTATATTCATAAATACTTATATTTTCAAAGATGTTACAAAAAAAATATAATTGGGTTGAGTTACGGTTTCGTGATTCTGGTAAAAACTTAGGTCAAAAGTAAAAAACGTGTAAAGAAAAATCAAAAGAAAACCTTAAGTTGCGAAAACAAAGAACATACCTTCATCCCGCGAGAATCATAGAAAGTCTGATGCAACGAAAACTCGTGCATAATCCACGATGACTGTTTTCCTCTTCTTGCATACTCCGAATCAATACTTTCACTCCACTGGAATTTAAGATTTCTCTTTATGCCAATAGGAGTATTAGTTCCAGGTAGCTTAATCACTTCACTACTGTCTCCATCCCACTTTCCATCTTTGGTGGTTCTTCGTACGTTTTTTCCGGTTTTAGACACCCTGATTATTGGTGTGAAAAAGTAACGAATTTGCTCGCCTTTCTTGTGGTCATCACCAAAGTGTTTATTATCGTAGTTACGATTAATCTCATCAAACAATACTAGAGGATTGCCGTAGCCATTGTAGACGTCTTTTTCGAAGACGAACCAAGAACAAAATCCATATTTTGTCCGAGTACTTTGGGAGTTAAGTAGTATTCGAGGAGTTGATGCCTAGTTGGACTGAACTTAAAACCTCTGGGAATTTCTTCTCCCCCAAAATAATCCATATTTGTTGGTGTCAATACTCTAGAATTAACGCTGATTACTATACTGCTGCTCTCTGATCTCTGCAAACCCTATCTCTCTTTTGTGTTTCTGTTCTCTGGTAACTTAATTTGTATGAGTAAAAATTAATATCATGCATATATAGGGGATTACAAACTAGTTTTCTAGTGGGAGTGTGGTTCGCAGATAAGGAAACATGTAAAATATATTAAAACCGACTCAAAAAGCCCAACGTTTTGTGTGCACGTGATTGACAAAGCCTATTTGTCTTCCTATTTGATATGCACGTCAGATTTCAAGAAATTTTGATGCCCTTTTGGTTTTCTTTTTCCTAGGTTTCGGAATTCCCGAGAAACAGATTTCTGGGATAATTTTGATCACCACCACTTTTGCCAGAAGAGTCTTTTTCTAGGAAATAATTTCACAACAGCATGACATGCTTCAGCCAAGAAGCCTGACTTCTACGTGGTTGTTCCAACTAAGATCAGAGACCATGCATAAGTTACCACCAATTTTGATCACACCCAAGCCAACAGAGATTCCTTTGTTAAAGGGATAACTCCTTTCTGAATTCTTTGCACTTCATAAATTTTAAATTGTATATGATCATAGAACCACCATATTACTAGCGGTTTTTACGAAACACCCTTGTGATTAAGCATCTCCATGGTCGATAATGAGTGCTTAAATACTGCCAATCATAAATGAAGCTAAAGAGGGATATCTTTTTCCAAATGAGCTGCCTCAAAATCTTCTAAATTACTATATATAGTTGTTTGTTAATCTTGTTCATTTTACGTACAAGATTAAATATATGCCTCAAAATCTTTTAAATTTATGCATGGTCAGTAATAACAAGTCTACCACAGGTGCATCATCCTACTTACGGGCCAGGTTTTTTCCAGTTCAATACTTCAATCTATTTGAAATGCTGTGACATACAGTTTCGAAAACAGAAACGTACAATCATATATGCTAGATTGGGTATTACCAACAGAGCATAAAGAAAATGAAATTCCATTTCTTTTCCACGCAAATGTATAATTCAAAGATAGAAAATAAATTTTTAACAGTACTGAAGACCCAAATATATAGATTACTAGTTACAACCACCACCATGGCGGATTTGCAGAAAAACAACCAAAAAGGAAAATGAAGGAAAATGGGAAAGCATCTCCCCATTATGAACTTATTTCCTGCAACCTATAAGCTTTGCATATAGCTTTGGATTGCAGAAATGAACACATGAAAAACTCTTAGAATAAAATCAAATAACAGATTCGTGATTGGGGCCAGGAGATGCCAGAATCATCCATGTTTACAGTTCGATAAACACCAATCAATAGTAAGGAGCAACGTAAGCTGGGGGAGGTGGAGATGGGTAAACATATTTAGGAGTATATGTTGTTGTTGGGTATTTAGGAGCTACGTAAACTGGTGGTGGTGGTGATGGGTAGACATACTTAGGAGTGTATGTTGGAGTTGGATATTTGGGAGCGACATACACTGGTTTGGGCGTATATGTTGGTGCTGGGTATTTGGGAGCAACATAAACTGGTGGTGGTGGTGATGCGTAGACATATTTGGGAGCGTATGTTGGGTATTTGGGAGCGACGTAAACTGGTTTGGGAGTATATGTTGGTGTTGGGTATTTGGGAGCGACGTAAACTGGTTTTGGCGTATATGTTGGTGTTGGGTATTTTGGAGCGGCGTAAACTGGTTTGGGAGTGTATGTTGGTGATGGATATTTGGGAGCGACGTAAACAGGTGGTGGTGGTGATGCGTACACATACTTGGGAGTATATGTTGGTGATGGATATTTGGGAGCGACGTAAACTGGTTTGGGAATATATGTCGGTGTTGGGTATTTGGGAGCGACGTAAACTGGTTTGGGGATATATGCTGGTGTAGGGTATTTGGGAGCGACGTAAACTGGTTTTGGAGAATATGTTGGTGTTGGGTATTTGGGAGCTACGTAAGCCGGTGGTGGTGGGGAAGCATATTTGTACTCATGTTTAGGCTTGTATTCATGTTTAGGAAGATATACCTCTG
The DNA here is from genome assembly GCA_023531295.1 of Papaver armeniacum. Classification (NCBI taxonomy): domain Eukaryota; kingdom Viridiplantae; phylum Streptophyta; class Magnoliopsida; order Ranunculales; family Papaveraceae; genus Papaver; species Papaver armeniacum. Next base: position 5,705 of record JAJJWW010013219.1, read on the forward strand.
CAGTAACCTCTACAACTGGTTTCTTGTATGGAGTTTCCTTGTAGTTGGGCGTGTAAGGCTCGTATTCAGCTAGTGCAACACTGATTAGAACAAATAAGGTTAAACCATAAACCAGACAAGCTGAGAGCCTTGCCATGTTGATTGAGTAGTGAAGGAAAGGTAGAAAGAAAGAATATCTAACAAGTTGTTGTTTGTAGAGATTATGATGAAGATGAAGGCTTCCGAACCCATTTATATAGTGTGACACTTGATTACATTTCTTCTCTTAATAATACAGTAAATTAAATAATACCCACTTGGGAGGTATGTTTAGTCACTTGCGCACCACTAACTCCATGTATAACACAAGTCGAAGCACGCACGACCTTTTGGGTATGATCAATCATTGAATATGAAAACATTCCTGTACGCGTTGTATGTTTGTCAACTCTAGATCAAGATATACATAAATATTTCAAGAGGGAAATATTGTAATGTCGTTTGGTGGACGTCATGCATTTTCGGTTTTGGTTGCGTAATTTGAATTTGTAAGAACAAAAGTATTTGTAGGATTTAGTTTTGGGGGAAACATGAAAATGTCTTCAACTTTACATTTAAATTTGTAAGAATTTGTATAAAGAAATCGGAAAATGGGTCATTTGTACAAAAAAAATTTTAAAACACGGTTCAAATGGACGAGTAAAAAATTTGATGGGTGAAATGGACAAAAAAAAATAGTAAGGATGAAACTGGATTCATCCTGGCTTAAACTTAAAAAATAGCAACGATGAAATCGGATGCATCCCTGTGTAAAATAAAAATATTTGAAAATGGACAGATGAAACCGGGGTTACATCCTCGCTTATTTTTAAATTTTTGTCCATTTAAACAGTATCTAAATCTGACTGTCCTTTTCACCCAGGAAATTTTGATTTTGTCTTTTTAACCAATTTTGTGTAAAGAAATCCGCTTCCCGAGAAAATTTTAAATTTGTATATGATCATCAAACCACCCTAAGCTGTTTATAGACACCACTGTGATTGAGCATCATCAAGGCGGATAACGAGAAAAATTCAGGGCATACCCACAAAGGACCGTCAAGGTCTATTTGGATTTTGGACTAATTGTCAGCTGTAAATTGCTGAAACATTTGCGGACGCAATAAATTAGTCACTGCTGAATGATGAAACCCTACGTACATTTTACTTCCGTTTCATAGGTTTCGGAATTGCTTGGCCGAGAAACAGCTCTCTATGACACACTTTGGCTAGCTACTCAAAGAGGCTATACACAACGGACTTTCTTTGACATCTTGAAGACTAGAGACAAACTTTTGCGATACCTTGTTGGGCGCGGTTGATATCACCACCACTGGTAGTGCGAGAAGAGTCTCTGTTCTGCTAGAAATAATTGACACGCGCACTCACAACAGCATGATGTGCTTCAACCAAAAAGCCTGACTTCTACTTGGTTGTCCTCCTACTTTGGTGCCTCGTATTTGGGGGCGACGTAAGCCGGTGGTGGTGGAGATGCGTAGATGTATTTAGGAGTATACTCTGGTTTTTCATATTTAGGAAGACATACTTCTGCGGTAACCTCTACAACTGGTTTCTTGTATGGAGTTTCCTTGTAGTTAGGCGTATAGGGCTCGTATTCAGCTAGTGTAACACTGATTAGAACAAATAAGGTTAAAGCATAAACCAGACATGCTGAGATTCCTGCCATATTGATTGAGTGGTGAAGGCAAATAAGAAAGAAAGAAGACCTAACAAATTGTTGTTCGTAGAGATTGTGATGAAGATAGAGGCTTCTGAACCCATTTATATAGTGTAACACTTAATAATTGCAACATCATCCTGTACAAGGGAATATGCAGGCTATAGGTTCAAGAATTGGCGCATCAGTGCGCAGAGGGGGTACTTAATGCATCATAAACTATACAGGAAGTATCTTTTTTTTTTAACTTAATATGTTTTTTTTTTTTTTTTTGTAACTAGATTTTTTTCAGTTTTCTTTTTAACTTGGTTTTGGATGTAAAGAGTGTAATTCTGCAGCGGAAACTCTAGCCAAAGGAAGGATTAAAGAATAAAATCGAGGCGGTATCTTTCTTTGTTAAAATAGTTTTGTGGCTCCTACGAAACGGAAGTAACAATTGAGAGACAAAGGTGAGAACTCTTTGAAAACTCTTTGAAGATGAAAATTAGTTTCAATACACATCAATTTCTTCTATTCTTTTGGAATTTTTCCAGGTCAAGCATTCTTAATGGGAAAAAAGAAAAAAAACATTGCAAGTTTGCCTATAAAAAGGCATTGAAGTTCTTGTAAGGGTGTTAATTCTTGGCCAGCATTTTAAGCAAGAACCATGATTTCAGATGATGTTGCTGATGCTGTTGTAAAGCTCATTGTTTTTGCATCTGCACTACGATGATTAATACTCCGTCAGGTATTTACTTGGACAAAAATAATGTAATAAAGAAGTCATTTAATTTGTTTTAAGTGATTATTATCTTTCTATTGTTAAAGAAATATTAGGATTGATGATGTAGTACATCTTTTTACGTATCAACTATGACAGTTTACTACTGAAGCGTGTATCAACTATGACAGTTGATCCCTCGTACTTGTATCAACTATAACGGTTGATCCCATCCGTCTGTTTCAGTTTACTTACCTTGCAAGTATTTTCTTTCCTAGTTTGATTGGCTTTCCTTTTCTTTTATGTTTAGTCCGTTCTTGAGAACCTATTTAATGGCTATGCCTTCTTATTTTTGAGACACATCTTATTATCAATATTATTATCAAGTTTGATTATCAATCTTTATACCTTAGAATCTAGATCCTATAATCGAGATTTTAACTAAGTTCTTAATGTAACTTCAACTATATATCTTCAAAACCCTAGCAACTAGTTTGCTATCTCCTTATCCGTGCTACACTAATTGAGTTGTATGAAACTCATTGTACTCGATTAAATCCGTTTGCAGACACTATGGTAACTGTATGAAAGTCATTGTTCTCCATTAACTATGGCCAATGGAAGAAAATGGACCAAAGGTGGTTAAATGGCAGAAAATTTGTTTCTTAAGAGGTAAGTGGTATCTTATAATCTGTGTCAATAGTTTATAAAGTTATAAAATGATTTACATTACTAAGGACTCTTATGCATACATCCTAATTCATTTTGTATGTTAACATGTTGAACTTTTTAGGTTATATAACAATTGAAAAGGAGTATGATTCATGCGCTTCCTGTCTGATACTACCTTTCTCACCCAAGTTTGTGACTAAGCAAGGTGTACGGATCCCTTCTCCATCAAAAACTTTTTTGGAGTTACAATTTTTGTTCTCAAGGACTCATATTTCTAACAAGAAAACATGCCCTTCAAAAAGATTTTAGCTTCAAATGATGTCATTATACTAAATGTTGCACAACTGGTTTGACGTCTCTTTGCACTCCCTTTAAATACTTCAGTTGATTCACGTTAGTTAGTCGTCTTAATGTGCATTGCTAACAGATCTTGATCATAACTTAACAGTATATACTTTGGATTAGGAAATATTATTGACATGAAGCTGTTTATGGGTAAAAATCGTTCCGCCGATTTTGGTAAATTCGGTAGGTGAGTGAGAAACTGGTTTAAACCCTAAACAAATGTGTTGCACGTGAGCACTTTCTAGATTCGAGATCAACTCAGGCAAGTCCGGCCTAAACCAAGAGATGGCCGTTCCAGACTTGCTTCGGTCACAAAGTGGAGGAGAAGGGTTGATTTGGGGAGGGAAGCAAAGAAAGGTGTTGAGACCACAATAATTCTGGGAGAGAAGTGTCTCGACTTGTATCAGAAAGTGAAAGCTTCAGAAGCTTGCAAGAGATGAAATCTTTTTTGGAGAGCTTGCAAAGTTGCCTTTTATGAGAGTGTTGTGTTTTTCTCTTCACCCAGACTTGTTGTCTGGTGGAAATAGGTAAGACCTATTTATACAAGTCGAGATTGAAACGTACCCTAGCCTCATTAAGGAAGAGAGTAAAGGGTGAAATAATGGGAGGAGAAGGTAACCGCATGGTTTTTATGGGTGAAAACGTTTTCACCATTATTTCCTCATTTATTTGACCGCTTTATTCCTATTCACGCTTTCTTAATGTGAGCGTATTATACGCTGCTGTTTATGGGTAAAAATCGTTTCTGCCGATTTCGGTAAATTCGGTAGGTGAGTGAGAAACTGGTTCAAACCCTAAACAAATATGCTGCACGTGAGCACTTTATATATTCGAGAGATCAATCTGTACAAGTCCGTCCTAAACCAAGAAATGGCCGTTCGGACTTGCTTCGGTCACAAAGTGGAGGAGAAGGGTTGATTTGGGGAGGGAAGCAAAGAAAGGTGTTGAGACCGGAATAGTGCGGGAGAGTAGTGTTTCGACTTGTATCAGAAAGTGGAAGCTTCGGAAGCTTGCAAGAGATGAAAGCTTTTTGGAGAGCTTGCAAAGTTGCCTTTTTTTCGAGAGTGTAGTATTTTCTCCCGATGAGACTTGTTGTCTGGTGGAAATAGGTAAGACCTATTTATACAAGTCGAGATTGAAACGTACCCTAGCCTCATTAAGGAAGAGAGTAAAGGGTGAAATAATGGGAGGAGGTGGTAACCGCATGGTGTTAATGGGTGAAAACGTTTTCACCATTATTTCCTCATTTATTTGACCGCTTTATTCCTTTTCACGCTTTCTTAATGTGAGCGTAGTGTACGCTGCTGTTGATGGTGGTTTTTAAACAAGGGGTAAAATCGTAAAACCCCATGACCTAGTGTTACCCACAACACATTAACTAAGAGCATTTAACTCAGGTGTAAATAATTAATAGGGGTATTTTTTCAAAATACCCATTAGGTTTTCGGACACGTAACCCTAATTCCAAAACCAAGCCGCACACCGCGCACCATGGCAACAATGCCAAACCAAGCCGCACACCGCGCACCATGGCAACAATTCCAAACCAAGCCGCACATCGCGCAGTTTGGCAACAATGCCAAACCAAGCCGCACACCGCACACCATGGCAACAATGCCAAACCAAGCCGCACACCGCGCACCATGGCAACAATGCCAAACCAAGCCGCACACTGCGCACCATGGCAACAATGCCAAACCAAGCCGCACACTGCGCACCATGGCAACAATGCCAAACCAAGCCGCACACTGCGCACCATGGCATCAACGCCAAAACCAAGCCGCACACTGCGCACCATGGCAACTATGCCAAACCAAGCCGCACACTGCGCACCATGGCAACGACGCCAAAACCAAGCCGCACAGCCGCACCACCGACGCCAAAACCAAGCCAAACTAAGCCGCTATGCCAATGGCACATGCCAAATATAGCGCCCTAGGCTTGCAAAACCTGCAACTAGGTCAACATGGCCGTACGTGCCATTTGCACATGCCAACACGTACCACAAGCCATATTTCCAAGCCGCTATGCCATTGGAAGATGCCAAATATAGCGCCCTAGGCTTGCAAAACCTGTAACTAGGTCAACATGGCCGTACGTGCCATTGGCACATGCCAACACGTACCACAAGCCATATTTCCAAGCCGCTATGCCATTGGCACATGCCAAATATAGCGCCCTAGGCTTGCAAAACGTGCAACTAGGTCAACATGGCCGTACGTGCCATTGGCACATGCCAACCACAAGCCATATTTCCAAGCCGCTATGCCATTGGCGATGCCAAATATTCCTAGGCTTGCAAAATAACTAGGTCAACCGACGTGCCATTGGCACATGCCAACACCCACACAAGCCATATTTCCAAGCCGCTATGCCATTGGCACATGCCAAATATAGCGCCCTAGGCTTGCAAAACGTGCAACTAGGTCAACATGGCCGTACGTGCCATTGGCACATGCCAACACGCACCACAAGCCATATTTCCAAGCCGCTATGCCATTGGCACATGCCAAATATAGCGCCCTAGGCTTGCAAACCATGCAACCTATGCCAAGTCGGCCACGCATGCCATTGGCACATGCCAACATGCTCATTTGGTAGCTTTTCCTACCAAGGCCACGGCCCCAATGGCCACGCATGCCATTGGCACATGCCAACATGCTCGCCGGTAGCTTTTCCTACTGGGGCCACGGCCCTAATGGCCACGCATGCCATTGGCACATGCCAACATGCTCGCCAACGGGTAGCTTTTTTCCTACCAAGGCCACGGCCCTAATGGCCACGCATGCCATTGGCACATGCCAACATGCTCGCTGGTAGCTTTTCCTACCAAGGCCACGGCCCTAACGGCCACGCATGCCATTGGCATATGCCAACATGATCGCTGGTAGCTTTTCCTACCAAGGCCACGGCCACCGCCACGCATGCCATTGGCACATGCCAACATGCTCGCCGGTAGCTTTTCCTACCAAGGCCACGGCCCTAACGGCCACGCATGCCATTGGCACATGCCAACATGCTCGCCGGTAGCTTTTCCAACCAAAGCCATGGCCCTAACGGCCACGCATGTTATTGGCACATGCCAAACACACACGCTGGTAGCCTAACTTGCAAACCGTGCAACCTACCACCAAGGCATTCCGCACATGCCATTGGCACATGCCAAACACACACGCTGGTAGCCTAACTTGCAAACCGTGCAACCTACCACCAAGGCATTCCGCACACGCCATTGGCACATGCCACACACGCCACTAGGAGCTCTGGCATTGCCACTTACACTCAACGTACAACCTACCACCAAGGCATTCCGCACATGCCATTGGCACATGCCACGCACGCCACTAGCAGCTCGGCATTGCCACTTGCGCTCGAAGTACAACCCGCAACAAGGGCATTCCGCACATGCCAATGGCACATGCCACACGCGCCACTAGTAGCGCCACTTGCACTCAAGGTGCAACTAACACTCGAGATATCAACACAAACCGGGGATGCTTTCCAGATTTTGGTTTGGCGGTCACGACTTGGTAGCGTACACTACGCTCACATTAAGAAAGCGTGAAAAGGAACAAATCGGTCAAATAAATGAGGAAATAATGGTGAAAATGTTTTCACCCATTAACACCATGCGGTTACCACCTCCTCCCATTATTTCACCCTTTAATCTCTTCCTTCATGAGACCAGGGTACGTTTCAATCTCGACTTGTATAAATAGGTCTTACCTATTTCCACCGACAACAAGTCTTGGCCAGGAGAAAATACTACACTCTCATAAAAGGCAACTTTGCAAGCTCTCTAAAAGCTTTCATCTCTTGCAAGCTTTACTTAAGCTTCCACTTTCGATACAAGTCGAGACACTACTCTCCCTGCACTATTACGGTCTCAACACCTTTCTTTGCTTCCCTCCCCAAATCAACCCTTCTCCTCCACTTTGTGACCGAAGCAAGTCTGGAACGACCATTTCTTGGTTTAGGCCGGACTTATACAGATTGATCTCTCGAATCTATAAAGTGCTCACGTGCAACACATTTGTTTAGGGTTTGAATCAGTTTCTCACTCACCAACCGAATTTACCGAAATCGGCAGAAACGATTTTTAACCATAAACAATTGGCGACCACAGCGGGAGGATTGATCTATCGGCTACAATGTCAGACTGTCGATCTCATTCTTCGACCCAGATGTCAAGATGGTAGGGGAAGGCGACTCAATCCGACGCAACTACCAGACAACCCGGTTACCTGTTGTAAAAACTACACGAGAAAACTGGGGACTCGCCGAAGATGCTACCAGCGATTGGGGACTTGCTGGCGATGCTACCAGCAAAGCCGCCTTTTACATGGAGAAGGGCGTGTTCGCAAAAACCTATGAACATAAGAAAACAATAAAACAAATTGAAAGAGAAACGCCGGAGTACATAGCTGGAATATGCTTGCCCACTTTATCACTACCGCGCTACCGCTAACACCATGACGTGATAACAAAGATACGAGGAACAAGTCCAAGCCAGCACCGTGCCAAGCCAATGGTCCACACCATACCGAAATCCAAGCCAGCGTCCATGCCTAACCAGCGTCCACACCAAGTCAGCGCCCATTCCAAGACGATCCAGTGCCTACCAGATGCGCTTCCCAGACACGCTTACCAGACGCATATGCCAGGCACACATGCCGCACGCGCATGCCAGCCGCAGTACCATACTCTGTGCTAACAGTTCGCATCCTTCTAGAGCTAACATCTTGCGCCCTTCCAGCACCATCTTTGCCCTTCGAAACAACGTCATAGCTCCAGCACTTCGTGATCAAAATTGTGTCATCTCTGCACGATACACTTACGATCACCAGAACCAGAGCCACTTCCGCCACCCCAACGGTTCTTCAAGCATGGTAGCGCCAACCGTCACCGGAGACGCTACTCCACCATCAGGGCAAGATACTGGAAGATCCGGAAGAAGCCGACCTCCTTTTAGCGCTGTTGATTTGATGAAAAGACAAAAGATACTTCAGCATGACGCGCGTTTATTGATGAAGAGACTCGTGTTGCTCTTGAACGACCAGTAGAAGGGGATAAGCAATCCAATTTCATCACACGTGAAGATCAGGAAAGACTCCTCCAAAATCGAAAGCAAGGGAAATCAACAACTCTCCTGAGTTCACGGAGACCCTTCCCTCGTCAGGACCTGCACAATGGGAACTTTGCCCATAAAGTCGTATAGTCTATGATGAAACAGTTATGCGAGATTCTATGTTTCTCCATGGCGTAGCGTCAAGACATATTTGCACCCCTCAACTGCACTACATCGGAAAGCAGTGTTTCCATCCCAGGGAAGCCGTTCCCAAACCCCAACCTCTCCTAGGAAGCACAATCGATAGATGGAATCGGGACTCCTAACCTCTCGTTCTCTTGAGGGATGTCGAGTTTGGAAGAACGTGACGCGGCCTCGGGCTTCAAAATGGTAACCGTCAAGGCTCGAGAGTTGCAAGACGTCGTTTCAACGTTTTCCGTAAGTAGCTCCGCATCAACGTTCTCTCCAGTAGCTACACATCAACGTTCTCCTTCCAGCCGGCTTCGCATCAACGTTCGCTTCAACGCCACTCCTTCCTGCAAAGGGTCATGCCGCCACACTCCCCATATCAAGAAACATAGTCACAGCCAGCCAATCTTCGAAGTCATGGACACCTTTTAATCCATCTCGCCAAAACTCGTGATCATGGACAGTTTGCTCGCTACGCATCCAAATTAATCCTTTTACTTCCACGGAAGCCCATAGAATATCAGCCAACCTACTTTGTTACCACGACAATGTAGTCTCTCCCGATTACATATCCTACCAAGAACCGTTGCCCTCATTCGTTGATACCAAGAAGAGCTTCACCGCAACAAGAATTAATACAAGGATGGAAACACGTAAACTATACTTGAGGAGGGAAGATATACACGGGATCCCTTCATTGTCAAAGCTCCGAAGACACAGTTCACCAAAAAGCCGTACCCACAACAAGGTCCTCTACTCTTCAAGGGTGCAGCGCAAGAATATCATCACCCCTCTGTCTAGAAGACGCCTTCAACACTTTACAAGGCCGCGGAGGATCCCGAGCCTGCACTATCCAGAATATGTCATCATGTAATTTCTGAACATCCCAGTGTCACATCCAGAAGAGTATGATAGGCTTATATTAAATCCCGTGGAGGGGGGATTCAAGACGATGTAATAAAAGTAGGTTACGGATGGGGACTACCAGCGTGAGATGCTTTCACTCCCCTCAACCAGGTTATTACTGATTTCAACATCATCACTATCAAGGTTTTACGAGCCGCGGGAATTTTTCAACATGAAGCCGTACATGTGCACCGAAAACTCCAAAAGCACGCCTTTAAGGTTACATTCACGTATTCATCCATGCCATCATATCAAACCGAAGTATGACCGGGACTTCTCACCGCATCCCATTCCGTACGATAGTCCGAGATTCGAAGATGGTTTGAAGGATTAACTTGGAACAAAGTCCCTAAGACTTGATAAGCAGCCGCATCGGCAATAGAACGTCTCCCTATTTCATCCCGGGCGCCGTAAGTTTTCCACCATGCAAGCATTCACAACAACTTGAACATGTCCATGCCGAAGTCTGTGGAATAACATCAGTAGTAACCCTCTATTGTCGTTTACAACGACTTGGATACTATTGGCCGGAGATGGAAGCCCAATCTCGATTACTCCAGAAGGCGTGTCCCAATTGCCAGGCACCCCATGTCGACATTGAGGTCCTCAACATCAATCACACCAAGAAGAATACCAGCTCTGCCGACTTTCACAATATTGAGACGATGCCGCAACCACTGATATTAAACTCCAAGGATTCACTGTGTGGACACCATGTTCTCCCACGTTGAATGGTCGACTCTACAAAGAAGACGGATGGACATATTCTCCATCTCAAAGAATCGTTGGCAAAAGATAGTTCACTACGGAAACCAAGGCGGACGAACATCACTTCACTACGCTCCCGGTAGCGATATGGCCGTATGTCTTCCATATCCCCGTATAAAGGACCACGAATTCTTTCCGCACTGGGGAACCGCCAACATTCCGATAATTGGAGGAGAGACACTCATACGAGTCCCAAACGACAAACCCGCATAAGGGTATTCATGGAAAGAGAGCACTAAATCAGCGTCCCTCCAAGTGCGCAGCATCAACAAGGTCGATTTGAAGGAAGGGGAACGACTAGGTCATCCTCGTCGATAACAGTGACGCATGTTCCAACGGATATCCCGCACAAAAGGGAAATTTTCCATTTATCCAACAAGCGGTAAAGTGTACGTCGAGTCCACCAAAGAAGAAGAAAACATCTGGGGATGATTTTCTTAACCCGAATAACCTTTGTTGGGATGCTCATGCAAGAGTCGACCTCGCGCCTTCACGGAGAACCCGGCTGGTTAGAAGATGATTCGAATCTGCGTGACATGACAAAGAGAGAAACTCAACAAGAAGAACCTTTTCTCAAACGAGGGAGATGATGCGATGGCGTTGGGTTTGAATACGTAACCTTAAAGGAAAGGAAGCAATGAGGGACATAACGCTTCCGCATTTTTTGGCATGGACGATGCCCCGATTGAAGCCGCGCGTGAAGGAAGGCAAAATAAGGAAACTTTGCTATCTGTAGAAACACCTACTCTCTCCTTGTTCACACCGATCCCATCAAGTCACGCCAGCTAGCACGCTCAGCTTGCCCACCTTGCGTCGGTCCCGCTAGCTAGCGCGCTCAGTTTCCCAACTCACGCCAACTTCCCAATGCCGCCCAAGTTGCACCGGTCCCACCAGCTAACACGCTTAGTTTCCCAACTCACGCCAACTTCCCAACGTCGCCCAAGTTGCACCGGCCCCACCAATTGCGCCGACTTCCCAATGGCCGCCCAAGTCACGCCTGCAAGCACGCACAGCTTCCACACCTTGCGCCGGTCCCACCAGCTAGCACACTCAGTTTCCCAACTCACGCTAATTTCCCAACGTCGCCCAAGCTGCACCGGCCCCACCAATTGTGCCAGCCTCCCAATTTGTGCAAAACTACCGTGAGGCAAGGATTCCAAATCCTATTTATAAAAGGTCAGACAAGCCTCCTCGATTCTCTTTACGGTTTGCCGTTGATAGTTTGTCACCATCTTATGCTTACCTCGCAACAAAGCCCTTGTTCCGAGCTAAGCAGGGGACTTAATGTTGATGGTGGTTTTTAAACAAGGGGTAAAATCGTAAAACCCCATGACCTAGTGTTACCCGCAACACATTAACTAAGAGCATTTAACTCGTGTGTAAATAATTAATAGGGGTATTTTTTCAAAATACCGATTAGGGTTCCAAACACTTAACTCTAATTCCAAAACCAAGCAAAGACATCGCACCATGGCAACAATGCCAAAACAAAGCCGCATATCGCGCACCATGGCAACAATGCCAAACCAAGCCGCACACCGAGCACCATGGCAACAATGCCAAACCAAGCCGCACATCACCCACACCACGGCAACAATGCGCAAACAGTCGCGACAGCACCATGGCAACAATGCCAAACCAAGCCGCACAATCGCGTACCATGGCAACAATGCCAAACCAAGCCGCACACTCTGCGCACCATGGCAACAACGCCAAAACCAAGCCGCACACCGCGCACCATGGCAACGATGCCAAACCAAGCCGCACATTGCGCACCATGGCAATGATGCCAAACCAAAGCCGCACACCGCACCATGGCAACGACGCCTTAAAAACCAAGCCGCACATTGCGCACCAGGCTTGCTGACGCCAAAACCAAACTACATATCGCACTCATTGGCAACCATGCCAAACTAAGCCAAGCTATGCCATTGGCACATGCCAAATATAGCGCCCTAGGCTTGCAAAACGTGCAACTAGGTCAACATGGCCGTATGTGCCATTGGCACATGCCAACACGTACCACAAGCCATAATTCCAAGCCGCTATGCCATTGGCACATGCCAAATATAGCGCCCTAGGCTTGGCAACTAGGTCAACATGGCCGTACTTTCCATTGGCACATGCCAACACGTACCACAAGCCATATTTCCAAGCCGTATGCCATTGGCACATGCCAAATATAGCGCCCTAGGCTTGCAAAGCGTGCAACTAGGTCAACATGGCCGTACGTGCCATTGGCACATGCCAACACGCACCACAAGCCATATTTCCAAGCCGCTATGCCATTGGCACATGCCAAATATAGCGCCCTAGGCTTGCAAACCATGCAACCTAGGCCAAGTCGGCCACGCATGCCATTGACACATGCCAACATGCTCGCTGGTAGCTTTTCCTACCAAGGCCACGGCCCCAGCGGCCACGCATGCCATTGGCACATGCCAATGGCCACGCATGCCATTGGCACATGCCAACATGCTCGCTGGTAGCTTTTCCTACCAAGGCCACGGCCCTAATGGCCACGCATGCCATTGGCACATGCCAACATGCTCGCTGGTAGCTTTTCCTACCAAGGCCACGGCCCTACTGGCCACGCATGCCATTGGCACATGCCAACATAGCTTTTCCTACCAAGGCCACAACGCATGTGATGTGACTCAATAATGTTGTAGAAAGTGGTAGTAAGGTTGTCGTTCACTCGGACTTGACGAGATCAATTTTAAGTTTTAATAAAAGAAAATACTAAAGATAAAGAAAATATATACAAATATTGTCACAAGACGGAGAGAGTTCCGGGGACTCCGGATTCCCCAATTCTTACATTCATGCGGTTCATCTATTAATTAGGACAATTAAGGCTCATAAAGTAACAAACATCGACTCTAATTCTTTGCCAAGGTAGATTTTATAAAGAATTATATGTAACTCACAAGCATGGCGCATCTAAAGTACCTAAGACTAAGCATGCGACATCTAACGAATTCACAAATAATCAAGAAAAATCATAAATCAATTATAATAGTGCAAATAGTCATAAAGGAATTAAATAGACTTACCACATGGGTGCAAAAACAGCTTCCTCCGTCGTCCCAGTGATGGGTTCTAGCTCATCATGTTGGAAACACGCTCAAAAATTATTTTTATTGCTCAAAGGAGGTGTACAAATGATGAAATGGAGAAAATGATGTAAATCGGGTGTTTGCAACGTTTATAAGTGTTGCAAACACTGTTACAAAGAATGATAAAGATGAAATGCTGCTGTTCTTTTAAGTCTGCCCTATAATCTACGACTCCACGAGATTGAGTCTTTAACATCAGAGGCGAAAAACGACGGTTCTTGGCCGTCTGTTCTTCGTGTTCTTGAGGTTCTTCAGCAGCAGCAATGGTATTCTCTGGAACCTGATTCTCCAAGCTTTGTTAACGCTCTAAACTCCTACCAAAACTCTCTCTCCCTTATCTATGAACCCACAAGCCTTTTTATACTCGACAGGGCCTAAGAATCACCGTATTTACGCCGGAATAATCCTCCATTACTCGCCTGATACGAGAAATATTTTTTTCCCTTTTTTGCTCCCCGCATGCGATCTTGTTCCGTGAACCATCCTTATTTGCATTCTACACGATTCTAATTGATTTAGCACACCTGCACAAGCTTGCACGTCCAAATCCTTTGTAATCTCGTGAATATTTCTTCCGCGTACGTGTTGCCCCTGTTTTCTTCTCGTGAATTTTCTCGGTCAATTTTAAGAAACCAAGCACCTCTACCATCCCTCGTCTAGCCCATGTAAGGGTACCCAAACAATTCCACCCTTTAGTCTCCTTTAATCTCTCCCAAAATCCGACCAAAATCGCCGGGCGTGAAATATTTTTTTTCCGCCAAAATCCGATTTTGAAAGGTTGAAGAAGGTGCCCCTTATCCCGTTCGGGGTGCGAATAGCAGGTGCCTCCTTGGGGTGCCCCTTAGTAATTGGGTTACCCTTATCCAATGTGGGAGTCCGAATATCAAATGTCCTCCGGGGTGTTCCGAGCAACTTTTCGAGCCGAATTTTCCAAAAAATATTTATTTCAAAAATACCTAAAATACATAAAAACACAATATTAGTACAAAAATCGAGTTCCAACAATACCAGCACTGAGGACAATTCAGACACAAAAAATGTGTCTATCAAATACCCCCCAAACTTATTATTTGCTAGTCCTCGAGCAAATTTATTCTAGAAAATAAAAATCATTTGAACCCCTAGGTGGCCCTAGAGGCGGAGTGTTGTCTCCTGGAGGGTTTGCAGGTGTACCCACAAAACCTTTACCTGCACCTAGCTATCTACCACGTAACCTTGGAAGGCACTAAAGAATCTCCTTGGTTGTCATACTTATTGACTACGGGGAGGAAGTACCCGATGCGAAATTCCAATTGTTGCAACGAGTTTGCAGTCAAGCATACTAAAATTCATATAAAGTGACAGAGCTCTACTCAGATAGTCGCACTATGGACATCAATACCCGGAGTCAAAACTAATCACATGGATAGATCAAGAAGATGGATATAGAGAAAAACATAGATGGTTTTGATGTTTACTAAGTGAACAGTGTTTCCCATATCTGTCTCGAAGGCCTCGCCAAAATGAACCTATCTTAATGGATCGAGATACTAGTCCGACTAATATCAACACACCGGCATATACAAGGGAACCAAGTGGTCGATAATCCTAACTCTAGGTCAACACAACCGGCATATACAAGGGTTCTAGTGGTCGACTTTATTGAATTTAATCCGGTTGGTCTGATGGTCTGGTCTCAATTTTCTTTTCTTTTCTTTTTTTTTTTTTTTTTTTTTTTTATTTATTTTTTATTTTTTTTTTTTTTTTTTTTTTTATTTTTTTATTTTTTTGTATCTCAATCACACTAATTCACCCTAGCATTGGTAACAACTTGATTCGTGGGCCCCACATAATCACTTAGAGAAACATAGTTTCAAGAACAAAACAAAATAAAAATAGAAGTGAAAAGGACTCAACGAGATATGGTGAAACTATCATGTTATTTCTAATACCTGAGCTATGTGCTTTATGAATAGACTCTTTAGATGTTGCCATCTATTCGATTGGTTCCTCAACTCCTACAACCAAAATGCTTCCATCCACTTAGATTGGTTAGTGCCATCCTTAATAAGCATAAATTTCTAGTCTCAAGTTTATTTATTGCAACCAAAAAGTTTCTCCCATACCCCCAAACTTAAATCTAACATTGTCCTCAATGTTACAAAGATGAAATTAAAAGCATGAACAATGAGAAACTGTTACCACTTGAAGGAAAGAGTTAAGGAAAATATTACCGTGTTGCAAGAGCATGGGTTACCTCCCAAGAAGTGCTAAGTTTAAAGTCTTGACCCGGACATTGGAAAGGATTAGTCACCTCGAAGAATCATATAGCAACAATGGAATAACTGCATGGGTCATCGGATCAAAGAGTGCTAACCACAAGAAGAGGAGACGCACTGCACTGTGAAGATATCCAACACACCCTTATCCATTTTTTTGTTTAAGACAACTACATCTAGTTGTGGTTCGGGTTCAGGCTCTATAAAAGGGTCTAGATAACATATTTTCATGGGTTGCGTTTCCTTATGAGTTAGATCCGAATGTTCAGTTTCTAGAGTCTGGAAAAACTCAAATAAAAACTTAGAAGCACATAATAATAACCTGAATAATTGAGGATCTTCTAAGTCAATCGTTTTGACTTACACAACTGACCACAATAAGATTGGTGGTCTTCCTTACAAATGTGTCGACCCTAATATCCTAAAGTAATTAGGTTTAGTCTCAAAACTTAATAAATGACACATCTGAAACTTATACGTTCCCACAATTGAAAGGAAGGTTTTTGGTGGGAAAACAAAGTCAATCGTGGTATCACAGCCTGGGTTAACCACATCAACCAGAGGATGGGTTTCGAACAACTGAACTTCTTTATGGACACAACTAGGTTCAGGAAAAAGTGTATGAAGATAATCTTTTAAAATGGTTGAGGCACATATGTCAAGTCCCAAGTTAGGGACCTTTCTAAGAGTTAAGGCACATGGAGAATGATAATCACCCCCAAACTTAGAGTTTCCAGGTGTCTCTAGAAAGACTAGTCACAACTTCCCTAATTTCAAGGTCATCCGATTCCCGAAAAATGGTCCATTGATTCTTCTAAGTCAGGTACATCCTCACTCATCTCTACGAGTTCATTTTCTTTTCTAAGTCTATTGTTTCTAAATCGCTAGACTCAAAATATACTCGTTCCTCTAAACCATCATTGGCTTCGTAATCAAAAGGAAATACTACATCGTCTAAAACGGGGGTATCTCTAGTCAAATCCTCGTCCTTTTGAATAGGTGAATAATTATTAAAATTATTTGGATTTAAACTAGAAATATTATCGTTATAAAGCTCAATTGGGGTAACAATTTCCTGATCACTATGCTTATTTATTTCAAATTCTTCATCAACACTATCCTCATCATAATCATCATTATAATAATATGAAAATGGTTGAACCTCATCTAGATAAGTAGTGTTACCAATTTTATCCTCGTCATCTTGATTATGTAAATAACTATCCTCATTTTCAGGGTACTATTGGAAACACTAAGATTATCTCGAGCAGCCCGCTCGGGCCTCAAACAAAAGCTTTCGAATCGACTCATATGACTTCATTATGGTATCGTGACTCGACTCACATGACTTCTTTAATGTATCGTGACTCGACTCACATGACTTCCTTATTGAATCAAGGAAAGAAATTTCACTCGTTGCATTGCTTTCATCCATAACTAAGTTATTCATTTCTCGCAAACTTACGTGTCGTCTCGCCTAACTTACGTGTTGACTCTATTAGAGAGGAATTTTGCTCGCACGACCGGGTGGCGTGTGGATAGTAATTGGGATCACCATGGTATGACCCATAACCTTCAAAAGTTTGGCGTTCCCAACCACTATTCACACTATGGTCATAAAAAGAGTGATGTCCATATTGTTCGGTTGGATATTCATATTCATTGTGATGGCTATTGTAATACCGGTTTGACATCCTAACCGCAAGGGAATTCTACACAAGCACAAACAAGGTCGACTCGACCATAAAGAAACCTACGATTTCTAGCAAACAAAAAGCATGATGGCTCCACTTAGATTGTTTTCTAGACCAGCTTCTAATCCTTCGAAAGGGAATTCGTTACAATCTGAGCAAACCCCTCTGGAATCAATCCGAGTTTAAGTAATTTGAATAGATGCGAGGAAGTCTGCGTGGAGCTTTGATACCCAAGGCCTCACCGCATTACAAGGCGGCGCAGTCACGCATTCAACTCACAGAAACCATCATGAACTTCGAAGTATGCTCAAAAGAGTAACCAATATTTTTCGAACGACTTTCCTATTAAGATCGTTACCCTATCGGTCTCGTTCTATTCAAAATTGTAGGCTTAGGTTCGTGTTTGGTTTCGTTTTCCTAAGGCGGGCAAGAAGAGAACGGTGATGAAATCCGAACCCTTATCTTGTATGGCCAGTCCTTGCCCTTTACTTGGAATTTAAAGCAGCCGTTTTCAATACCTCAACATATATGCATACAAAATCATCCAAAGAAACCCGCCGATGTGGGATTCGTGGGTGTTTAGAATTCTTACCTCCCGTTCCGCACGGGGATGAACCGTTGAGGTCGACTCGGGCCACGACTCCTATGTCATGTACGAACCCGAGGGGCCGAGGTGATATCGTAATCACCGTCCTTCCCTGTGCAGTTTATATTTAAATTACCCTTCCTTAGGGTTTAAAATTAATAATGTCCGATAGTCCAAAAAAAAGTCCAAAAATTAAAAAGTCCAAAAATAATTACCTAATTACAGTTTCTAAAAAATAAAAAATAAAAATAATTACACTATATACAAAGTTTTCTTCTTCACTTCATTCGGATCTCTTTTCTTTCCTATTTTGGCTTTGCTTTTATTTTCAAGACTTTCTCTTTTCTTTCGCTCCACTCCAAATCAAAAAACAGAAATACCAAAACGCGTAAAAAAGAACAAAAATAATAATAAAAAAATAAAACCTAAAAAACAAATCTATACACAAGTCCGTTTGCGGCGCCAAAAATTGATGTGACTCAATAATGTTGTAGAAAGTGGTAGTAAGGTTGTCGTTCACTCGGACTTGACGAGATCAATTTTAAGTTTTAATAAAAAGAAAATACTAAAGATAAAGAAAATATATACAAATATTGTCACAAGATGGAGAGAGTTCTTTGGGACTCCGGATTCCACCAATTCTTACATTCATGCGGTTCATCTATTAATTAGGACAATTAAGGCTCATAAAGTAACAAACATCGACTCTAATTCTTTGCCAAGGTAGATTTTATAAAGAATTATATGTAACTCACAAGCATGGCGCATCTAATGTACCTAAGACTAAGCATGCGACATCTAACGAATTCACAAATAATCAAGAAAATCATAAATCAATTATAATAGTGCAAATAGTCATAAAGGAATTAAATAGACTTACCACATGGGTGCAAAACAGTCTTCCTCCATCGTCCAAAGTTGATGGGTTCTAGCTCATCATGTTGGAAACACGCTCAAAAATTATTTTTATTGCTCAAAGGAGGTGTACAAATGATGAAATGGAGAAAATGATGTAAATCGGGTGTTTGCAACGTTTATAAGTGTTGCAAACACTGTTACAAAGAATGATAAAGATGAAATGCTGCTGTTCTTTTAAGTCTGCCCTATAAACTACGACCCACGCATTGAGTCTTTAACACTGTAGCGTAAACGACGGTCCTTGGCCGTCTGTTCTTCGTGTTCTTGAGGTTCTTCAGCAGCAGCAATGGTATTCTCTGGAACCTGATTCTCCAAGCTTTGTTAACGCTCTAAACTCCTACCAAAACTCTCTCTCCCTTATCTATGAACCCACAAGCCTTTTTATACTCGACAGGGCCTAAGAATCACCGTATTTACGCCGGAATAATCCTCCATTACTCGGCCCGATACGAGAAATATTTTTTCGATTTTTTTGCTCCCGCATGCGATCTTGTTCCGTGAACCATCCTTATTTGCATTCTACACGATTCTAATTCAGCTTTAGCACACCTGCACAAGCTTGCACGTCCAAATCCTTTGTAATCTCGTGAATATTTCTTCCCGTACGTGTTGCCCCGTTTTCTTTCTCGTGAATTTTCCGGTCAATTTTAACCGAAAACCAAGACCTCTACCATCCCCTGCCTAGCCCATATAAGGGTACCCAAACAATTCCAGCCCTTTAGTCTCCTTTAATCTCTCCCAAAATCCGACCAAAATCTGCCGGGCGTGAAATATTTTTTTTCCCGCCAAAATCTTCTTTTGAAAGGTTGAAGAAGGTGCCCTTATCCCCGTTGGGGTGCGAATAGCAGGTGCCTCCTTGGGGTGTCCCTTAGTAATTGGGTTACCCCTTATCCAATGTGGAGTCCGAATATCAAATGTCCTCCGGGGGGTGTTTCGAGCAACTTTTCGAGCCGAATTTTCCAAAAAATATTTATTTCCAAAAATACCTAAAAATACATAAAACACAATATTAGTACAAAAATCGAGTTCCAACAATACCAGCACTGAGGACAATTCAGACACAAAAATGTGTCTATCAAGCATGCCATTGGCACATGCCAACATGCTCATTGGTAGCTTTTTCCTACTAAGGCCACGCCCAACGCCACGCATGTTATTGGCACATGCCAAACACACACGCTGGTAGCCTAACTTGCAAACCAAATGTAACCTACCACCAAGGCATTCGCACATGCCATTGGCACATGCCAAACACACACGCTGGTAGCCTAACTTGCAAACCGTGCAACCTACCACCAAGGCATTCCGCACACGCCATTGGCACATGCCACACACGCCACTAGCGGCTGCATCGCATTGCCACTTACACTCAACGTACAACCTACCACCAAGGCATTCCGCACATGCCATTGGCACATGCCTCGCACGCCACTAGCAGCTCTGGCAGTGCCACTTGCGCTCGAAGTACAACCCGCAACAAGGGCATTCCGCACATGCCACACGCGCCACTAGCAGCACCACTTGCACTCAAGGTGCAACTAACACTCGAGATATCAACACAAACCGGGGATGCTTTCTGGTGGTTTTGGTTTGGCGGTCTGCCTTACAGACACTACGCTCGCTCACATTAAGAAAGCGTGAAAAGGAATAAAGCGGTCAAATAAATGAGGAAATAATGGTGAAAACGTTTTTACCCATTAACACCATGCGGTTACCACCTCCTCCCATTATTTCACCCTTTACTCTCTTCCCTTCATGAGACCAGGGTACGTTTCAATCTCGACTTGTATAAATAGGTCTTACCTATTTCCACCGGACAACAAGTCAAATTGGGAGAAAAATACTACACTCGGAAAAGGCAACTTTGCAAGCTCTCCAAAAAGCTTTCATCTCTTGCAAGCTTACGAAGCTTCCACTTTCTCGATACAAGTCGAGACACTACTCTCCCGTAAATATTCTCGGGTTTCAACACCTTTCTTTGCTTCCCTCCCCAAATCAACCCTTCTCCTCCACTTGTGACCGAAGCAAGTCCTGGGAACGGCCATTTCTTGGTTTAGGCCGGACTTGCATGCATTGATCTCTCGAATCTATAAAGTGCTCACGTGCAAAGACATTTGTTTAGGGTTTGAACCGAGTTTCTCACTCACCAACCGAATTTACCGAAATCGCAAACGATTTTTAACCATAAACATCGCAAGTATGTGACCGCCAAACCAAAACCCTCGGAAAGCATCCCCGGTTTGTGTTGATATCTCGAGTGGTTGTTGCACCTGAGTGCAAGTGGCGCTGCTAGTGGCGCGTGGTATGTGCCATTGGCATGAGGAATGCCCTTGTCATGGGTTGTACTTGAGCGCAAGTGGCAATGCGGCAGCCGCTAGTGGCGCGCATGTGGCATGTGCCAATGGCATGTGCGGAATGCCTTGGTGGTAGGTTGTACGTTGAGTGTAAGTGGCAATGCCGAGCCGCTAGTGGCGTGTGTGGCATGTGCCAATGGCATGTGCGGAATGCCTTGGTGGTAGGTTGCATGGTTTGCAAGTTAGGCTACTGCGTGTGTGTTTGGCATGTGCCAATGGCATGTGGAATGCCTTGGTGGTAGGTTGCACGGTTTGCAAGTTAGGATACCGGCGTGTGTGTTTGGCATGTGCCAATGGCATGTGCGGAATGCCTTGGTGGTAGGTTGCATTGATTTGCAAGTTAGGCTACTAGCGTGTGTGTTTGGCATGTGCCAATAACATGCGTGGCCGTTAGGGCCGTGGCTTTGTAGGAAAAGCTACTGGCCGAGCATGTTGGCATGTGCCAATGGCATGCGTGGCCATTAGGGCCGTGGCCTTGGTAGGAAAAGCTACCAATGAGCATGTTGGCATGTGCCAATGGCATGCGTGGCCATTAGGGCCGTGGCCTTGGTAGGAAAAGCTACCCGGCCGAGCATGTTGGCATGTGCCAATGGCATGCGTGGCCGGGCCGTGGCCTTGGTAGGAAAAGCTACAATGAGCATGTTGGCATGTGCCAATGGCATGCGTGGCCATTAGGGCCGTGGCCTTGGTAGGAAAAGCTACAAATGAGCATGTTGGCATGTGCCAATGGCATGCGTGGCCGACTTGGCCTAGGTTGGATGGTTTGCAAGCCTAGGGCGCTATATTTGGCATGTGCCAATGGCATAGCGGCTTGGAAATATGGCTTGTGGTGCGTGTTGGCATGTGCCAATGGCACGTACGGCCATGTTGACCTAGTTGCACGTTTTGCAAGCCTAGGCGCTATATTTGGCATGTGCCAATGGCATAGCGGCTTGGAAATATGGCTTGTGGTACGTGTTGGCATGTGCCAATGGCACGTACGGCCATGTTGACCTAGTTGCACGTTTGCAAAGCGTAGGGCGCTATATTTGGCATGTGCCAATGGCGTAGCGGCTTAGTTCGGCATGGTTGCCAATGAGTGCGATATGTAGTTTGGTTTTGGCGTCGCTGCCGGCAGTGTGATGCGGCTTGGTTTTTAGGCGCCATTGCCATGGTGCGTGTGCGGCTTGGTTTGGCATCGTTGCCATGGTGCGTAGTGTGCGGCTTGGTTTGGCATTGTTGCCATGGTGCGCAGTGTGCGGCTTGGTTTGTCATTGTTGCCATGGTGCGATGTGCGGCTTGGTTTGGCATTGTTGCCATGGTGCGCAGTGTGCGGCTTGGTTTGGCATTGTTGCCATGGTGCAGATGTGCGGCTTGGTTTTGGCATTGTTGCCATGGTGGTGTGCGCTTGGTTTTGGAATTAGGTTCTCGTGTCAAAAACCTAATCGGTATTTTAAAAAAATACCCCTATTAATTATTTACACCCGAGTTAAATGCTCTTAGTTAATGTGTTGCGGGTAACACTAGGTCATGGGGTTTACGATTTTACCTTGTTTAAAACCACCATGGCACATGCATGATGTGACCTTAAAACCAAGACCCCTGGAAAGCATCCCCGCTTTGTGTTGATGTCTCGAGTGTTGGTTGCACCTTGAGTGCAAGTGGCGCCGTTAGTGGCGCGGTGTGGCATGTGCCAATGGCATGTGCGAGAATGCCTTTGTTGCGGTTGCACCTTGAGTGCAAGTGGCAAATCCCAGAGTTGCTAGTAGCGTGTGTGGCATGTGCGGAATGCCTTGGTGGTAGGTTGTGCGTTGAGTGTAAGTGGCAATGCCGAAGCTGCTAGTGGCGTGTGTGGCATGTGCGGAATGCCTTGGTGGTAGGTTGCACGGTTTGCAAGTTAGGCTACCGCCGTGGGTTTTGGCATGTGCCAATGGCACGTACGACCAAGTTGCCTAGGTTGCAAGGATTGCAAGTTGGGTTACCAGCGTGCGTGTTTGGCATGTGTCAATGGCACGCATGGCCATTAGGGCCACGGCTAGGTAATGAAAGCTACCAACGAGCGTGTTGGCATGTCCCAATGGCATGCTCGGCCATTAGGGCCACGGCACGGTAAGAAAAGCTACCAGGCGATGCGTGTTGGCATGTGCCAATGGCATGCTCGGCCATTAGGGCCACTGGCGGTAAGAAAATCTACCAGAAGCGTGTTGGCATGTGCCAATGGCATGCTCGGCCATTAGGGCCTGACACTGTAAGAAAGCTACCGGCGATGCGTTGCATCCTTGACATGTTTTGTTGTAGTCCTTGTTGCATCCTTGCCATGTTTTGTTTTCCTTTATTAGCAAGTCATATTCCTCAAGGGAGGGTTCTGTTGGTTAAAACCTATTTCCTTTTTGTTTGGCTTTTTTATTGTTGAATTTTCGCAAGATTATGATGGAATTTGCAAGTGATGATAAAACAGATTGGGACGTCAGAAATCCTATTTTAGGATATCAAAATGTTGATACTTCTTGGGAATCTCTCTAATGCATTTTTATCTAATAATTAGGGTTCTTTAAAGTTAGAACTTGCGATATTTGTGCAATGGATATTGATTACCAATTTCTAATTAGCGAGGGGTGGGTATGTGGATCTAACCACTTTTCTTTACTACGTTTATGTATCTTGGTGTAGATGAATGTATAAGAGTTGCTGTGAAAATGGTATTGAACTCATAGAGGAGATGCGATTAAGCGCCGATTGGTTGTTGTTATTGAAGTTGATGAGAATGAAACAGTGGAGAATGCGGCTACATGATTGAATGCGGAATGGAGCAAGTGCGGATAGTTGTGATGTCTCAGAGCCCGAGGTAGAGCACTATAGCAAGAATTTTGTTGGGAAGCGTTGATGATGTTACGATGGTCTTGAGCACATGGGTGTAGGAGCTGAATAATTTTAAGAGGTGATGGGGTGATGCTGAGCCGGCAGGTTTAGGTTAGTGTTGATGGTACGAGCATTGCGGTTGGTATCGAAATGGCGTAAGCGAAAGTAAGGGTTTTCGTTTTGGGGTTCAGCTATTGAGGCATGTTTATCTTGGTTACTTTGAAGTAGCATTATATTGATGAGCATCTTCATTTTATCATCTTTGTAGGCTTCGAATGCTTATGAATGAAACTAAATTCTATATGGGTTTGTTATACAGGTTCATATGGGGAGAGAATAGAACGGGGGAACTAAACATATCGTAAAGGATTAACCGCTTGCCAATTACTTGTCGATCTTTAGTGACCGAACCGGATCGAATGAATTGGTAATGGCTTGGTGGAGCTTTGTGTGCTTCTGTCTAACATTACGGAGTGATCTATACTCTCCAAAACAATGACACTTTACAATTTCACGTAACTGTGAACCCATGTGTTGTTTCATAACGAAGCCATATAACCAATTCAACGGGTTAAACTTCCAAAATTAACGATGTTGCTGCTTCCTTTGTTTTAACATGTAATTTAAGCCTGTAGTCTTGTTCATCTGTTCATTTATTGATTATTCTTGTGAAGGTTTCTTAGTTCATCTTCTTTGTAAGAGTTATGGGTGAAGAAGTCATGTGTTTTGACCTTTATTGTTTTGTTGTAGGAAGTCTGGTGGAGATGAGGAACGGATGGCAGCTACTGCAGCTAATATGAAGCTTAAATGGCAGGGCCTTCAGAAAAAGGCACTACGGGAAAAACAGTAATCTACAACTGTAACTTCACAACTCGTATATTTAAGGTTGTGAAAGGTGGTATGTTTGACAACTTTTGTCAAACAAAAGTTGTCAATGTATAAAAATGTCCAACTCTTAGGACCAAAGAGGAACAAAGAGTCGTGACGAGAATCGAAATCACAACGTTTTTGTGAAAAGAGTAGTGACCACCTTTAGACTTTAACAACTCATCTCGTTAAGGTAGTGAATAACTATACGACAACACTTATAAGGGTTGTTGAAGATTAAAAAAATATCATTTGGAATAATGGTGTTTGAGAGATTCGAACACAAGCCAACTAGGTGTTAGCACAAGGCTTGAACCATCCTTCCTTCCTCTCAATATTGGTAGTTTTGTCCTATTTTTTTTTTTTTATTATTACTATCACAACCCTTATAAGAGTTGTAAAAAAAAACTTGAAAAAAAAATAAGGAGTGAGGTATTCAACCATCCTTTCACATTTAAATATATGATTATATTTTACATCTACTTTTATACATAAGAAAATTTCAAACCGAGCCTTAAAAAGACCAACAAATGCGCCACTTTGCCTGAAACATACAAGGCATTGTTAAATATAGACACGGTTAAACAACATAGCATAGCAAACCAAAGTATAGAATGTAATATATATAGTGATTTAAATCTACATTCTAGAGTGACAATATAACAAAACAAACCAAACTTAGAAGAATATTAACCTTTACTTTATTTATTTTCAATAAGGATAGTTTGGTCATTTTCACATTCTCCATAATATTTATTGCACTTATTTCCAATAAGGGTAATATGGTCATTTTCACAGTCTGTAATATTTAATTTATTGATTTTCGATAAGGGTAGTCTGGTCATTTTTCACGGTCTCCATAATATTTATTGCACTTTTTTCCAAAAAAGGGTAATATGGTAATTTTCACAATCCGTAAGAATTACTTTACTTATTTCTCGATAAGGGTAGTATAGTCATTTTCACAGCCTCATAATATTTATTGCACTTTTTTCCAATAAGGGTAATATGGTCAATTTCCAGCCGATGTAAGAATACTTTACTTATTTCGATAATCCCGTAGTATGGTCATTTTCATATCTCCATAATAATATTTATTGCACTTTTTCCAATAAGGATAATATGGTCAATTTCACTGACCTGTAAGAATACTTTACTTATTTCGATAACGGTAGTATGGTCATTTTCACAGCTCTCCATAATATTTATTGCACTTTTTCCAATAAGGATAATATGGTCAATTTCACGCTTCCTGTAAGAATTACTTTACTTATTTCTGATAAGGGTAGTATGGTCATTTTCATTGTCTCCATAATATTAATTGCACTTTTTTCCAATAAGGATAATATGGTCAATTTCACAATCGGTAACATTTACTTTACTTATTTCCGATAAGGGTAGTATGTCATTTTCATTGTCTCCATAATATTTATTCCACTTTTTTCCAATAAGGGTAATATGATCATTTTCACAAAATGAAAGAATTACTTTACTTATTTCCGATAAGGGTAGTTTGGTCATTTTCACAATTTCCATAAAATTTATTGCACTTTTTTCCAATAAGGTTAATATGGTCATTTTCAGATCCGTAAGAATTAATTTATTTATTTCCGTAAATGGAAATCATTCTTACCAAGTTTAAGGTTTGGGAATATTCCAAAGGAATCTTACATGTAAATGGATGGATTCATCATTTTTACCAAGTTTCCGACTTATAGTAGTCCACTCCCATCCAAAGTTTCGATCTCTGAGCCACCGTATGCATACAATATGCCACGATAGGGTTTGTTTAAGGTTTGTGGAATATTCTCAAGGCATCGTACTTGAAATGGATGGATTCATCGTTTTACCAAGTTTCGACTTATAATATTCCACTCACGGCTGTGTTTGGATCTCGGACCCGAGGTATGCGTACATTATGCCAAAATAGGGTTTGTTTAAGGTTTCGAGGATATTATGAAGGAATCTTACCTGTAAATGGATGGATTCATAGTTTTTGCCAAGTTTCGTACTCTATAAGAGTCCACTCCCGTTGGTTCCGATCTCGGACCCAAGGTATGCGTACATTATGCTAGAATAGGGTTTGTTTAAGGTTCCCAGGAATATTCTAAAGGAATCTTACCCGTAAATGGACGGATTCATCGTTCTTACCAAGTTTCCGACCTAGTAGTCCACTCCCGGGCGGAGTTTCGATCTCTGACCCAAGGTATGCGTACATTTTGCCAGAATAGGGTTTGTTTAAGGTTTCGGGGATATTCTAAAGGAATCTTACCTGTAAATGGATGGATTCATCGTTCTTACCAAGTTTCCGACCTATAGTAGTCCACTCCCGGCCAGGTTTCGATCTCGGACCCAAGGTATGCGTACATTATGCCAGAATAGGGTTTGTTTAAGGTTTCGGGGATATTATGAAGGAATCTTACTTGTAAATGGATGGATTCATCGTTTTTGCCAAGTTTCAGACTTATAGTAGTCCACTCCCGGCCAGGTTTCGATCTCGGACCCAAGGTATCGTACATTATGCTAGAATAGGGTTTGTTTAAGGTTTCGTGGAATATTCTAAAGGAATCTTACCCGTAAATGGACTCGATTCATCGTTCTTACCAAGTTTCCGACCATGTAGTCCACTCCCGGGTGTTTCGATCTCGGACCCAAGGTATGCGTACATTTTGCCAGAATAGGGTTTGTTTAAGGTTTCAGGGAATATTCTAAAGGAATCTTACCTGTAAATGGATGGATTCATCGTTCTTACCAAATTTCCGACCCATAGTAGTCCACCCTAGGCTGAGGTTTCGATCTCGGACCCAAGGTATGCATTACATTATGCCGTAATAGGGTTTGTTTAAGGTTTCGGGGATATTATGAAGGAATCTTTGTAAATGGATGGATTCATCGTTTTTGCCAAGTTTCAGACTTATAGTAGTCCACTCCCTACTGTGTTTCGATCTCACCCAAGGTATGCGTACATTATGCTAGAATAGGGTTTGTTTAAGGTTTCAGGGAATATTCTAAAGGAATCTTACCTGTAAATGGACGGATTCATCGTTCTTACCAAGTTTCCGACCTATAGTAGTCCACTCCCGGCCAGGTTTCGATCTCGGACCCAAGGTATGCGTACATTTTGCCAGAATAGGGTTTGTTTAAGGTTTCAGGGAATATTCTAAAGGAATCTTACCTGTAAATGGATGGATTCATCGTTCTTACCAAGTTTCCGACCTATAGTAGTCCACTCCCGGCCAGGTTTCGATCTCGGACCCAAGGTATGCGTACTTTATGCCAGAATAGGGTTTGTTTAAGGTTTCTTTGGATATTATGAAGGAATCTTCGTAAATGGATGGATTCATCGTTTTTACCAAGTTTCAGACTTATAGTAGTCCACTCCCGGCCAGTTTTCGATCTCGGAGCCTCGGTATGCATACAAGTTTACCGGTAAATGGATGGATTCATCGTTCTTACACTAGTGGAAAATGGGTGTTATACAACCCACATCCGTGACCCTCATTGACTGTAGTTGGACCGTTGACCGAATATGGCGGTCTCTGATACGATAAAAAATATGGAAAAATTTCTGAGAGCGTATATAGTCTCTCCTGAATAAGAAAATTTATTTACTATCATGCCATCGATTCGGAGACCCGTGGTAACCGATCTACCTTCGGTTAGATGAAATAAGTAAGAGATGCTTGTAATTTTAGCCGTTGATCGAGATTGAGATGGATGGTCGGATTGTGAAGAGAGACTTCGTTATTATCGAGTAGAAGAGACCAAAACCAGAGGCCAAAATTTTCAGATCTCTCCATTTACATCTTCTTTCGGTCTTCTTCTCCACTTCACTCACACACCACTACATCCACGATTAACTGCCTCCATCAATCACCACCACCAACAGCCTCTTCTTCTTTTATGATCCATTCATCACCCAAGAAGCTAAATCTTGGTTTTCTTATTAATCTTCTCATTTTATTCTATGAAGTAAAGGTTGTTTCTCCCACAAATACAAGAGCAGAGTAACTATTAAGGTGCAGTTTCATTGTAAATTCGTTATTGTGTAATCGACCGTTTTTCAAGATGATTTTGTCCAGATTTTTATTATAATTGATCATTATGTTTTAATGAGTTAAGGTTTTATTCCTTTATTGGAAGAATTGAAATAGTGTTGTGATTGGGTTTTGGTTATTTTGCTAATTGTTAGGGATTCATCAATAGAACAAGAAGTATCAACTGATTTACCGGCAATAAGGTAATTTAATGATTTGTTTTATGATTAAAATTGTTCGATTTTTTTTGTCGATGTTGTTACTGAAGCGGATTGGTTTAAATCAGAGATGAAACAGATCGAGAAGGTGGAGGTTATAACGGGTAGGAATGGTGATGAGTGTTTGAGAAGATGAAGAAGCAGAGATGGGTTTCTGAATTCAAGAAGGATTCGTTGATGAGGAGATCGAGAAGAAATTAGGGGAAACTCGATAAAGCTTCACATCTCTTAATTTTATATTGTGGTTTGATTTTTCAAACAACATCGTAAAGTTAGGTTTGAATTCAACTTCTTATTTTCTTTTCTTATAACTTTATTTTTTGATCTGCTGATTCTCTTCATTGGGTTTTAACCATTTTTCGATTAATGGTTGATTTCAAAGTTGATTTCAATTTGGTGCTGGTTATTAGGGTTCATAAGGTACAATAATTGAGTTTTAAATTTTTGTTCTCTTCTTTTTGTTGATTTGGTTGATTCTCTTCTTTGGGTTTTAACCATTTTTCGCTTATTGGTTGATTTCAGGATGATTTCTCAATTTGGTGTGGTTATTACGGGTTTGACCATTGTTTGTCTATGGATGTAGCTCTTACGCTCAAAGAATGAAGAACATTCCTCTTAATACTAATTTGTCCTGTAGCTCATTTTGGACATAACTTGTCATGTATCTCATCTTGTAATGTTGTTTTCTTATTCTGAATGAAACTTGAGGTATAATGATTTATCTAGTATGCACATCTCATTGAATATTTATTTGTGTATACTGAATCCTGCATTTATTAGTTTATTCAACTGTCCTGTAATCAATAGCCTAAGCATTTGCAGTCTGGTGTTTTCTTAATTGAGAGTTTCTTTTAGATTCTTCTAACTCTGACTAGGTTATTTTCTTTCAGATTAATGGGAAGCAATTTGGTGTTTCTTCAAGTCAGGACAGTGACACACTGTCTGTTTCGGCAATATATGCAAGACATGGACAAAGGAAGTTGTAAGTATGACGACTTCTTTATTGATTGATCCGCTTCTTGAGTCGATGTTTCCTTGATCTTCAACATAGTCAAGGTTCTATCGCATCTCTTTATGTACTTACCTCTTTAATTGTAAATCATAACCGGGCCACATTGTTTGTTGTGCGCTTGAAGGAAAATTGAGCACCCCGTACACGGTTCCTCTTGGATTTCTTCCAAAGAAGAGAGCTGTCATTCCGATTCTTCGATGTAATCTCTCGTCTTAAAACTTGACTCGAAGCTATCATTGTTTAGGTAAATTTATTATAGATCGATACTTGGTTTCCGCATTATCATTTCTTAGGGTGTTATCTTTTTCTACATATATATTTTTTGGATTCTATACAACTTATGGTAGTGAACAGTGGTAGTGAATTGAATATACTACAATCTCTTGACTGTTTGGAGTTCTAGTGTGAAAAGAATCACAGCGTTTGCTTGGTAGCTTTAGTCTTGAGGGTGAATAACTGTAAAGTTAAACTAATATGTAGGGTTCTTATTCCAAGTTTTTGAATTATTGTCTTGCATGTTCTCATTTTATTTATATAAGTAGTTGGTTGATGCCAAATGCTGTGTGAAGTATGTAATGTTAAGAATTCCATCTCATTTGCTATAGGTACAGTGAGTGATAAAAAGCATTTCGGGGATACTTCATGTGTTTGTGCTTCCATTGTTAACAAGGAGTGAAACTTGCATCAGGATATCATTGTTGATCATTTACATCCTTATTCCATTAGGAATCGACAAGGATCAAGAAAAACAATCATGTAGAGAAGGGAGATATAATGAAATATCTCGAGCAGTAAAAGAATACCTGGCTCCAAGAGAGAGATGTACATACTAGCTTCTCTTGGTGAAGCGAAGTCTATGAAGGTACTGAATATTTTAAATTCAATAATTTTAGTCGCTTTCGAGAAGTACTTACCGGTTTCTATTTTTTTCCAGGTTTATTTCAACAGTATAGAACCAATGCTCAGGCAGTGTATCATGATAAATAATTGTAGTAGATTTTTTATCGGGCAACCAAAATGTGAATCATCCAAACCAAAATAAGTGGGACAAGGTAAACATAATTTTTCTTCAAACATTTGCATATGTTTTATTGTTAAAGTTATCTCATTAAAAGTCTTGAATGTTGGCTGGCTGCTTAACTTAAAATCTAAGGGTCAAGGTTACTCCTCAAATTCGTGAGTATAAAATCACCGGACCTAGTGAGTTGCCTTGTCGTCAATAGATGTAAGCATCCATTACTTCTATGTTAACTATCTAAGGCGCACTTCCCATCGCGTTTGCATACTTCTATTTCATGTCTCTAAACCTTAATTTTAACTTCGCGGGTTTACCATGAATCCGAAGGGTGCAGATGCGGTGGGTGCGAACTGTCAAAATTACGAGTGTATAATTATTTTGTTAACCATCGCCATAACCGAGGTAAAGATGACATCCATTGTATGTTTTGCTTTAAAGTCAAGTGCTGAATGTACTTGATTCTCAGTATAGATTGTGGTTCTTGTCCTTGGTAGCTTTGTTCGTTGGTATCTTTACACTACACTAAGGCACTCAGTCTACTATTGAAGATCTTTGCTTGTGGAAAAATTAAGACAAAACCCCGTAAGCAAGTGAGAGCTTTTGAGTGATGTAAGTGTATATTTTTTTTTTTAATTGTAATTGACCAAAGCTTTTATTTATATGTTTTTCTTATTAAATTTAGCTTTGTTTGTGTCGGAATTCAAAGAACTATGATAATGATCCGATGCTAAAATCTTACGCTGTTATAACTAGCATTCGCTTTACTCAAATTGAAGGGGTGTTCTTATGGATCCTAAGGTCATTGGTAGTGAACTCTACTTACGTGTTCTCTATGGTTAATGTTCTTTTTAGGAATCTACTTGGAAGGAAAGCCGATAATGCGGGCTTATCGTTTTGTTGTTAGCTTATTAGTTTAGCGTCTTGTTGTTGTAACTTACTAGCTAGCTTGGACATGTATTATCTTGAACCGTAATTTCATCTTTTTTTGTGTAATTGTAAACCCAATGGATAAAATGAATGAATGAATGTGGAATTCAAGTTTGAGTTTAAATTTGAATTTCAGTTTGGGTTTAATTTGAGTTCTATTTGACTTAACTTGACTTTCTTTGAGTTCCATTTGCCTTGACTTTGACTTGACTTTGACTTGAGTTCCATTTGACTTGACTCTGGCTTGACTTACGTTTGACTTGACCGACCTGATGCGGTGATTATTTCATTTAGCCATTGTGCATTTCAACAAATCAATCAAATTTTTTTTTTATATTATAATTTAAATCCGAGACTCACGGCTTAGGTCTCGTACTCGTTACCCTTAAAACCAACCGCTATTTAGAGACACACTACTAAGGGTCATACAAAATAGCTACGCTTTATCAGAGACCCCAACAGAGACGGTTAGAACTGGTCGTATAACTCGTATATATGACTTGTTCTGACGGTCGCGGAACTTCTGTTTTCCACTAGTGTTACCAAGTTTTTGACTTATAGCAGTCCACTCAAGGCCAGGTTTTGATCTCGGAGCCAAGGTATGCATGCAATAGGCCGTAATATGGTTTGTTTAAGGTTTCAGGGAATATTCTAAAGGAATCTTACCCGTAAATGGATGGATTCATCGTTCTTACCAATTTTCGTCTTATAGTAGTCCACTCACGACGTTTCAACTCTGAGCGTGAGTATGCATACAATATGTCAGAATAGGGTTTGTTTAAGGTTTAAGGGAATATTTCGAAGCAATCTTACGTGTAAATGGATGGATTCATCGTTCTTACCAAGTTTCCGACTTATAAGAGTCCACTCCCAGACAGGTTTCGATCTCGGAACCAAGAAGCTTCGCATTTATCGATTTCAATGATGTATCCTTCTAAGTTTGAAGTGTGAACCCTCTTAGAGCTTCTTGGTTCATATTCAATATGCAGTTATACCACTTTTGAAGTTCGAATCGACACTGAGCTTCATATTTATCTATTTCGAAGATGTATCATGCTAAATTTGAGGTCTGAACCATCCCGGAGCTTCTTGGTTCATATTTTTTATGCCGTTATACCACTTTTGAAGTTCGAATCGACATTGAGCTTCATATTTATCGATTTAGATGATGTATCATGCTAAGTTTGAAGTTCGAACCCTCCCGGACCTTCTTGGTTCATAGTTTGTATGCCATTATACCACATTTGAAGTTCGATCGATCACGAGTTTCACATTTATCGATTTCGATGATGTATCCTGCTAAGTTTGAAGTCATAACCAACCCGGAGCTTATTCATGACTTGTATGACTAGTCAAAATTGCTTCGTGATTTATGTGACTATTCGAAATTCAAACCGGAAGCACAAAGACTTATAGTAGTCCACTCCTGGCCAGGTTTCGATCTCGGAGCCAAGGTATGCATAAAATAGGCTAGAATATGGTTTGTTTAAGGTTTCGGGAATATTCTGAAGGAATCTTACCTGTAAATTGATGGGTTCATCGTTTTTACAAAGTTTCCGACGTATAATAGTCCACTCCCGACCAGGTTTCGATTTCGATAATGTATCATGCTAAGTTTGAAGTCGAACCCTCCCGAAGCTTTCTTGTCGTTCATAGTTTGTATACCGTTATACCACATTTGAAGTTCGAACCGACATCGAGCTTCATATTTATAAATTTCCAATATTGTGTCATGCTAAGTTTGAATATGAACCCTCCCGCAGCTTCTCAAGTTCATAGTTTGTATGCCGTTATACCACATTTGCTCCGAATCAACACTTATGTTTCATATATATCGATTTAGGTGATGTATCCCGCTAAGTTTGAAGACAACCCACCCGAGCTTCCTCGGTTCATAGTTTGTATGCCATTATACCACATTTGAAGTTCGAATCGACATTGAGATTCATATTTATCGATTTCGTTGCTGATGTATCATGCTAAGTTTGAAGTCCGAATCCTCTCGGAGCTTCTTGGTTCATAGTTTTTATGCTTCTTGAATCTCAGTGTGAACTAAAGCTACTTCATGACCTGTAAGAATAGTCGAAATTTTTTTGTGACCTATGTGACTAGTCGAAATTCTAACCTAAGCACAAAGAAAAGCACAAAGAAACACACCAATTATCGAATTCACTTCTTATTTTGCAGCTTCATTCTTATACATTTTTTGGATTTTTTATATCAGAATGTCGATAACAATGCCCCAAATTTATTAATATTTTTTTTCGATTTTTTTTCATATCGAAAGTTGATAATTAAACCTAATACACGAGTTTAAACTAGCACAACAAACACACAAGCTTCTAAATCCGTATGAGCATCCAAAGTGAATCTATACCCGATCCCATAATTTATGCAATCCGTATGAGCTCCTTATCTACGGTCCGTGAGTATTTTGAGTTATCTACCCTAAAGGAGAGAGAGAAAACCTCTACTCATTCTCCGCTCTTACCTCCGATTCCGCAAACCCTAATTTCTCCCCTTTCCCACTCTAAACCTTCGTCTTCTAACGCTAAATTACTCTCTAAAATCCAATTTCTTACCCCTAAAACCGTTTTCTCTCAAACTCTAATCGACCCCCGAATCTCAATTTAAAGATTTAAATACAAATTTTCCTAGCCCGGAAAAAAGGAAGAAAAATCTAGTGGTGCGGTGAATCTAGATACTAAATTTCGTTATTAACGTTTCATTCTTCTTGATTTCTTCACTTAAATGAAATCTAGATGTGCTTGTTTGGTTTAGAGAGATCTCGAGGCCAAGTCAAGAAAGAAACAACAGGATGTACGAAGTTTGGCACAGGAAGAGTAGGTCGAAGAAATGAAGCTTCTGTTGCTGAATTAATGGATAAGTGGGAGAATGAAGGTGGTGATTGAACTTACAAAGATGGGTTCACTGGATTTTAGGGGTTTGAGAAGATTGAACTGATGAGAAAGCAAGATCTGATGGTGGTGGTTATTATGATGAAGAAATT
The DNA here is from genome assembly GCA_023531295.1 of Papaver armeniacum. Lineage (NCBI taxonomy): Eukaryota > Viridiplantae > Streptophyta > Magnoliopsida > Ranunculales > Papaveraceae > Papaver > Papaver armeniacum. The sequence continues at coordinate 40,904 of JAJJWW010013219.1, forward strand.
AGATATGGTGAAATTCAAATTGCGGATGAGAATTGAAGCTCAAGCTTAGCTAACTCGAACTTGATTTCGAGTTGGTGTTGCCGGTTAGATGGAATGGTTGATGTTCGTGCAAATGGAAGAGATGGAACAGACAGGTTAAAACTTTGTTTGAATCCAAGAAATGTTGGTGCTTATGAATATCGGGTAATTTCGTAATTTCACCTTTTCTCTGTTGATTTCTTGTACAAATACCATGGATTTTACATGGTTTATGCGTTTGGATCGATTACTGTTAATTGATTATTTATTTTTTTGAATTTTAATTGTATGTGGAAGGAATACAAAGGGTTTTATATGAATTTGATAGTGGTGATTTTGATTGTTACACATGAAGTTTAAGATTGAAATGTTGGGTTGCAGTTGAAGTGGAGGTTGCAGAGGTGTAGCTGTAGTTGAAGTAGATGGTGATGTCCGAGGTTGAGTAATTAGTCAAGTTGAAGTTGCGGTAGATGGTGATGTCCTGTGATGCTATCAAGAAGAATCGATGAGAATCAGTTATGTTGTCTTTGTTGAAGTTCATTGAAATGGGTTAGATGTTAGGTTTTACGGATTTGAAAACTCCATGTTGCAAAGACCGACACGTATGAAAAAGACAATGAATTTTATACGTCGCAAAACTTAACTACTTAGTCATATATGTTGTATGACAATTTGCTCTCCATTGACAAGTTGTTGAAGCTTTTTTTGATAGTCTCTCACTCAATCTTTGATACACAACCCGTTAGAAACGGTACCCCATTTTTCTCGTTTTTACCCAGAAAAGAAATTGAGCATGATCACACTCGAGACAACCTGTTAGAAATAGTACCAAAGACTTCATATTTTACTACTCCTAGCTTAATTTGCTATGTCAGCCGCAGGGTTTGCTTTCGTATATTTTGACGAAGAGCGTGATGCTGAAGATGCCATCCGAGCCTTGATAATACTCCATTTGGTTACACTAAGCGCAGGCTTTCGTGGAATGGTCAAGGGTAATCATCTTCTTCACATGTAATTTCGGTTCAAATTGTAGTACATCTAAGCGGCTTTCAAACAATCATACTTAAGTGAGTGACTCGTGTGCTTAGCCTTGTTCATTACTGTTAACATGGGTTGTATGTAGCTATCTGATCATGAGAATTTTGCTTTTCTTGCTTCTCTTCCAAGCGGGGAGAATGTCGGTAATCGGCGTGATGGATCTAAATCAGGCAAAATAAAGGCTCGCTAAAACACCGTTTGATAAACGTGACCCAAGAGATACAAGGATCCGAGACATTGAAAAGCATTTTGGCCTTATGGTAAGGTATTGCATTCGTATTAGGAAGGAACTTTGCATTTGTTCGCTTTGAGACACAAGAAGAAACAACTAAAGCTCTTGAGTGCACACATAATGAGGTAAATTATTTCCCTTATATCTTGTCATTGGATAGCCGATTTTGTTTCTTTTCAATTTTCCATTATAACTTGTTGGTCTCTGTGATTTGCGGCCAAGATTTTTGGCGTGGTTGTTTGATTGAATATGCCTTAGGGATGACGACGCGTGGTGGTGATAGGCGTTGATAGTCCCGGGAGGAAGGGAAGACAACCATTCCAAGTAGAAGTCCTGCGTCGAAGTAGTAGACCAAGTCCTGATTATGGACGGGCACACATTCCAGTGAACGATAGATATAAGGGACCATCAAGCGAGGATGAAGCCCCCGACTATGGGCGATATCCATGGTAAGATAGTTAAGCAAAGTCACAAAAGCACCGAGTTTAAGGAGTTCATTTTATTCTTACTATCTTTTGCTCGCCTTTATTATTCTCGGGGTCTCCAATTAATGTGCTTCCTTGTCAGTGGCTCACCTATTCGCCGATCTGATCAATGGACGCTCGCTTGATTCGGGCTGCTCGTCTCGCTAGCCGCTCACCCATCCGCCGTTCCTCGTCGCCGCTCACACGTTTTCGCCGTTTCGTTCCCTGTGTCTAGCTCACACATTATGTTCGAAGTACTCGTTCAATGAATTGTTGGGTCCTTAATAATGATATAATATTACAAAACCAAATGTGAGTACGTCTAAATTATTTTCTTTTCATTCTTCAAGTGTCATCCACTGAATGTGGATATAATTCATTTTGAGCGAAGGGGTATAGTTAAGTAACGAATTTCGTAGTAGGATAGGAAATGGCCCAAAGTGAAACAAACTTGCGTACATGTAACACATTTCTAATACCGAGACATGATTATAAGGGCGTAGAAAATTCTTACCGTTTGTATTCCAAGTTATGAAGACATCGTTATTGCTATTATTTGTTGAATCCCATGCAACCTCTAACTAGTTATGTCCTCGTAATGGTTCGTCTTGGAAAGTCCGTGGATTTGGGTTCATAGTATGTCGTAAAAGTCTCACTTGGTCATTTGATGGATTCATTAAGGCTACTTTGTATCCCTACATCTCAATTGCACATGTGATTTAGGTTTTCAATTTGATTAAGAATCTACAACACTCTTTGACGCACATGCTTTTTTGTTTTTATTTTGCGTAACTAAGCTCTCGAGATCGAACAAAAGCGTGAGTGAACATGGAGCTCATTTCGAAATTCTATTTTATTTGTCACTCTTCGGTGTGCATTATTTAGCTATGTTATTAGCTATTGGTGGACTCTTTGTTCCATTTTTTCTAAGTCTATTAGGAGAATAACATGGTTCTTCGGCGCCACTCTTTACTATTCATATTTGTGGTGGTAGAATGGGCGATAATCGGTAGTTTAACTGGGTAGTGATCTTGAGAAGAATGGTGCTTGTTATGGTGAATGAATGAGTGCGGTTAGGTGATCTTTGAAGTGTATAGAGTCGATTGTTTGTGTTGGCTCAAGAATGGCTAGATGTATGTTAGACAGTTTCGGATTAAAATCTTGAGATTTATGGCAAACGTGAGTGCAATGGTCAAGGCAGAATGGTTAGGCCATGAAGGATATGTCTTGTGATGCATGTGGAGTTTGATGTTGTTGCTTGTCAGGATGGTACGCCAGATTGTGCAAGTGATGCGGAATGCGCATTTGGGACGGTTGAGCCGAGAACTCGGAAGGTCGTGAAGTACGAACAGGAGATGATGAGAGTCTCGCTAGGTTAAGAAAGTGAATCGGTGGGTGCTTATGTTGTGAAGGTGTGATCACGAGACATTGCGGGTGGGTGGGATTATTGAAATTGGAGCACAGAGTCCGGGTGGCTATGGTGTTTAAGGGTTACAACTATAGTTCGAGTTGTGCGGTGGGGGACTAGAAATGGGTTTTAATTGGAAATATGATCTATTTTTTAAGCAATGTATTTGAATATTTTTTTTGTGACGCATAAATACATGGTTATTAAAATATTACAGATTTAATTTTGTATTAAAATTCTCAAAATTTAATTTTTTTTCCAAATCCTATATGTACCACAACTCATAATTAGAGTTGTTTGAAATGATGACATACAACTATTCCCATAGTTATCAAAGAAAAGATATACAACTCTTCCACAATTTGTCAAAGAAATAAAATACAACTTGAACCATTGTTATCAAAGAAATTTCTACAACCTCAAATGTGTAGTATAAGAGTTATTTTCACAACCCGGATATGAGTTGTATAAGAGTTATTTCTCAACCCGGATATGAGTTGTGTTAGGCATTAAGATCAAATTTCGAAATACTTTGACAACCGAAAGAAACATTGTACAAAACTAAACCACAACTATGTTTACGACTTTATCTCAAGAGTTGTAGGGATTTGGGGACTTTCTACAACCCCCCCCTTATGCAACCTATGGAGAAACGTTGTCGTACATGTACGACAACGTTTTTTGGGGTTGTAAATTACTGTTTTTCCCGTAGTGAGGTTGTCTTTATTATCAAGTATTCTGAGATCTCAACACCTGCCATTGCACAGAGTAGGCTCCTTGTTCTTATTAGTGTGAATTAGTGCATATGTTGCTTTCACATTATCGGATAAATTGTTCACTTTTTCCTTTCAAATGAGTGAAACATTTTATCGAAGAATATTTTAGACCATGCCTTCGATGTACGTAAATGGGATCGGTTTATTCATAATACGAATGAACCATAGTTTGCTTGAGGGATTGATTCGTGAGCTTATACAATCATTATTTTTTGTTTCGGGTTCAACACCGGTGTCAACCGATGCTACCGTCTCTCAGTGAGGTTTCCAAGAGGGCGTTGGTTGGATGGCCAGAGTCTTCCCAGTTCGCGTGTTTGGTTTGTCAGTGGGCCCTCGTTTTGCCGCAAACAGGAAGAAAACCGCAAGAGCTCTCGGCGAAGCACCGTTCAATGCGAGAGAAAAGGGTTTGTTTCGGCCACATGGTGTTGTGTTGGTGCACGATCTGTGTCTGCAAGGGCTAGAAAGGCTTTACGAAAACATAAGTGTTATAAGTTTTTTTTTTTTTTTTTGTGTTGAAGTTACGTAAAATCGCTTTTATATAGTAGCGATTATAATTGGAAATCTAATCTTCTTTTTAAAGTTTTAATTTTGTATTTAAATTCTCAAAATTTAATTTTTTTTTCAAATCGAATATGTACCACAACTCATAATCCAAGTTGTCAAGGAATTCACATACAACTCTAATCATAGTTGTCAAGGAATTCACATACAACAGTAACCAAAGTTGTCAACAAAATCACATACAACTCTAAGCATAGTTGTCAACGAATTCACATACAACTCTTCCCAAAGTTGTCAACGAATTCATATATAACTATAATCATAGTTGTCAATGAATTCACATACAACTCTAACCATAGTTGCAAACGATTTTTCCATAACCCCAACAAGTGTAGTGTATGAGTTATTTTCACAACCCAAGTAAGAGTTTTGCTAGGCATAAATAATTTTTTTTAAAGACATTCACAACCGAGCCGAGCGTGGTATACAATGGAAACACAACTGTATTTACGACTAACATTGAAGAGTTGCAAAGAATTGAGGACTTTCTACAACCCCCTTGTGCAACCTATCGATAAACGT